>JAWPHD010005852.1:0-154968 GCA_037043455.1 Cyrtodaria siliqua | reverse complement strand
ATATATAGTTCAGTAATGCGTGTACTTTGTCTAATGTGTCCAGATTAATTTTGCTATTTTCCCGCCTTCAGATGTTGCTGTTTTTGCTGGTGACGCTATTATTTTTACCAGGTAAGTGAATCGATTATATTATACATATGTTGGGGTTTTCTTCTAAGTTAGTCAATTAGTGACAACATAACGTCTAAATCTCCAAGAATTAACGTAGCTGAAATCATGTGTTCGTTCCTTAACGAATAACAGTGCTTGTTTTATCTAAATTTCGTGCTGAGTTCGAAGTTTCACTATTAAAGGGACACACGGCAATCTTGAAGTATTTGAAATGGGTGTCTCGATATATATCCAGTATCATTTTTACTTTTACCCTGGTTACATTTAAATAAATAAAATGTTAAGTATTCACTATTTCGTCGTATTATACTGTAAGTTTTAATATATTATTGGTGCAATAATATCAAAAATTAATAATATGCAAACACAAATCTTATAATTAACATTAATGATTGAACAAATGCAATTTATGTAGAAAAACTAACGGGACGCCGCTAGTTTAAAAAAATCAAGATTGCCGTGTGTCCCTTTAAAGACGCCAACAACAGCCACAGTTTGCATCATGTGTACATCGTTTCTAAACCTACAGACGACGAGGTAGATATATGTTACATATTTTGAGAATTCAAACTATAGACACAATATAAACGATTTTAATCAGCCAGTCCTATTCCCGAAACTGGAGTGTCGAATTAGAGTTACAAACTCATAATTCATTTTTACACATACTCGATCACGGGTATTGAAGGAACCCGTGAAAAAAAACTTTACTTTTAATCGGCACATATACATTAGTATATGACCTGAACACCTGGATAGAGTTGTGATTCACGGTTTTGTAGTGTTATTTTTCCTTTATTTTGGCGGGTTAGTGGATAGTATTGTTTGACACGCCTATATACTTATATATCTACATACACTGCGCGCAATATTCAAACACTCCATATAGTAACTAAACTCGTAAACAAAGTGTCGCTTAAGTAATACATTTCGATTTTAAATAATTTACTTAATGCTTTCTTTAATTCATTCTAATGCGAGTTTTCCGTAAAATATAATTAAATTTTATGACACAGTGCCGGAACATCGCATCGTAAGATGCTTACGTTTAATGATTTCCTCATCGATTATCATCTTGACAATGTCGTTTTGTCTCTCTGAAGTTTTTATCTGATCATTATTTAAGGACACCGAGTTCTTTAATCGCATGTCACGCAATTCAGAGACACGTCAATCGTGAAAGTTTTTATTATGCGTTAGTGATGTATATTGTCACACCGCCTGTTACGGCACACCAGCATCTGGACTATTGTTTGGAGCGCTTGCTTCAGCCGAAGGTTTTTAAACATTAACATAAGCAATTGTATCAGAATGGATATACATTATATATCATTTGAACTGGAATGTTTAGTGCTAAATAAAAACACCATAGTTTTAAAAATCGGTTGAGAAATATATATTTTAGAGCCAAAATTGGGGCTTTTCCCATGTAAATTCCTTGTTGCTGGGACAGCAAAAAAAAGGGGAAAAAAGAAGAAAATCTCCAATAACTTAAGTAAGCCTTAATAATTTGCCTTAAAACGTCCAGAGTGTCTTAATTTATGTTTATCCAACACATTAAACATATATTTTTCTGATTTTTGAAGCAGCAGAATTTTGCATTTGTGGTGTGTCCCTTATTGTTTCAGATCCAGTGACCTCGGAGTGGACAGACGAAGCTCACTTTTTTACCATACACCAGTTGGCAAAGACTTGGAACGAAGCAAGGACAATATGTCATAATGCTGGCGGACAACTGTTGACCGTACACAATGAAAGTGCCTGGACCATGTGGAAATATTTGTTGTAAGTTGGCATTACGGATTGTGGCTTTCTAGGCTTTTGTTTTTATATTTGTGTTACACTTATAGTGCCTTTTTTAATGCTGCCTATATATACTGGTTGGGGTATCCCGTTTAAATGGGATGATAATAGGAAAATAATGATGTTCGGTGCACCCTAGAACCTGGTTTAAACTCCCAACGGCCTTTATTTTGCTACTGGCCGTTTTAAGGGCGGTATATCCATATTATCAATGTTTATGGTGTCGCATTCTTTTTTCTATTTTTCCTTGTGCTTGTTTGTTTTGAATACGTGTTTTGGTTGACTGTGGTCTGTGAAATCTACATTTCCTGTTCGACCTTTAGATGTTAAAATGATGATTTAATTGTAAAGTCAACAATGGGAAGTTGATCCTCAAGTTGGTTCACTGCACTGGATCATGTTGTTTCTTCGCGGGATTTCCATGTTCCACTCCTTATCTATTTTATTGGTGTCGTAATTGACAGAATTAGTAATAAAATTAAACTATAAATGCATTTCTTTTTGATAATGTATGACTTATTTATTTTGGTGCAGGTTTATTGGGTTATTCTTCGACTATCGATTAATATAGTCCGAAGATGAGAGTGCACATGTATATGTATACTCAATATCCACTTTGTTTTCCTGAAAAATCTGAGACTGTGAGAGAGAACTAACAATAGTAGCATGACTTTCTTTTAATAACATCTTTGTTTGATGTTCACACAAAATGTCATCGAAATATACCGAATGCTTAAAAAATAAATCAAACTTTAAAAACATAGGTGTGAAAACGAAATTAACAAAACTTAACAAATGTAAAGATTAGCGACAATAGCACAGATTTAGCAGTCTAAGCCCATTCAAATACAAAGAATTTTTTTCAAAACCTCGCTAATATCTCATGTGCACCGTTACACTGAATACACACAAAAATGCGAAGTCGCATGCTTCTGACGTAACGACTGACGAAGCATCGAGCAAATTTGGGACGTCGTGCACGTCAGGATGACCCTATCCAAAATGTTCAGAACCTTGCAGAGGGCTGGCGTGGCGCAGTCGGTAGCGCTGCGGATTTGTAACCGGAGGCCCCGGGTTCAATCCTCCGTGGTGCCACTGAGTTTCGTCGGTGTGTTCTTGGGCAAGACACTTTCCCTCAGCCTCGTCCGTCGGATGCGGACGTAATCCGGGCGGTCCCGTGTCTATCCTCCGAGCACGTTAAAGAACCATAGGAATCTATTCGATAATAAGAGAAGGGCACGGTTCCCGGATTCCTATGTATCCTTCCCCTCTCTCTGGGGCGGCTCTAAATAACCTATACTGTGTTGATGAGCCGTTAAACAACATTCAATTCAGGACCTTGCAGCAGCACTTGTCCCCAAATTGAACACATTACCTCCATCATTCGTCAGTCGTTACGACAGAAGCAAGCGACGTTGCATTCTTGCGTGTATTCGTTGTAACGCTGGACACCTGAGATATTAGCGAGGTTTTGAATATTTTTCTGTGTATTTGAATCGACTTAGACTGCCAGGGGCGTTCCTGGGGCTAATTTAGGTATACGCACCATCGAGTTTTGGATTCACAAATGTGCCTAACCCCCTATACCTTCAGTTTTTATTGCATTTTTCGCATTTTTAGCCTTTTTTATTTGTTTGTTGATGTAATAGCCTGTACGCACGTGCGTCAGTGCGTATGCCCAGGTACGCCCCTGACTGCTGAATCTGTGCTATTGTCTTACCTTTACATTTGTTAAGTTTTGTGAATTTCGTTTTCATACCTATGTTTCTAAACTGTGATTTATTTTTTTATTATTCGGTATATTTCGATGAAACTTTGTGTGAACATCAAACAAAGATGTTATTAAAAGAAAATCATGCTATAATTGTTATTTTTTCTTACTGTCTCCGATTTTGCAGGAAAACAAAGTGGATACTTTTTATTTTTGCTGAGTATATATGGCTGAGTGTAATAAAATACAATGGCAAATACATTGGGAGCGAAAAAAGCCGAATAAGTAACCACAGTATATAGAGGAAAAAATAGAGACAGGAAGAAAGAGATATAGAGTATTAATGAGAAAGAGTAGTTATCCCCAATTTGAATTCCAGTCAGTTTAAAACGCTTACTAGGAAACGTATTCAAAAAAATAGTATTCATAACGTCCACATGCTGTCATTACATATTTTCGAGATGTTGAGATATTCAGTAGGTGAAAATAAAGGGGTTTACTCGGACTTTATCCTCAATCTCTATATGAAAAATCAATTTACTGTATCCGTATTGGTGATATAAAATCAGACAACACCAAAAGAAGATACATAGATGTACACAAAAAAATAAAGCTTTTAATATTATTATCACTACAAGTAGGTTTTATAGAGGGCTAAAGTCAGTTGAGCATCAACGATAAACACCGAGTTTACTCCCTAGCAGAATGTAGAGCGTTTTATTTCATTGATCACTGATTGGTCAAATCATTTTGATGATGTCATGTGAAAGTTATGAATACACGACATTTTAGACAGTCAAGTAATATTTACTATAATAATATAATTGTTATAAGCTATACATGTATAATTCTTCATCAGACAAGAGGTTAACGACAGTGTAGACAGTGTAGACAGTGTAAGTGTAGACAGTGTAGACAGTGTAGACAGTGTAGACAGTGTAGACAGTGTAAGTGTAGACAGTGTACGTGTAGACAGTGTAGACAGTGTAGACAGTGTAAGTGTAGACAGTGTAGACAGTGTAGACAGTGTAGACAGTGTAAGTGTAGACAGTGTAGACAGTGTAGACAGTGTAGACAGTGTAGACAGTGTAGACAGTGTACGTGTAGACAGTGTAGACAGTGTACGTGTAGACAGTGTAGACAGTGTAGACAGTGTAGACAGTGTAAGTGTAGACAGTGTAGACAGTGTACGTGTAGACAGTGTAGACAGTGTAAGTGTAGACAGTGTAGACAGTGTAGACAGTGTAGACAGTGTAGACAGTGTAGACAGTGTACGTGTAGACAGTGTAGACAGTGTAGACAGTGTAAGTGTAGACAGTGTAGACAGTGTAAGTGTAGACAGTGTAGACAGTGTAGACAGTGTAGACAGTGTAGACAGTGTAAGTGTAGACAGTGTAGACAGTGTAGACAGTGTAGACAGTGTAAGTGTAGACAGTGTAGACAGTGTAAGTGTAGACAGTGTAGACAGTGTAAGTGTAGACAGTGTAGACAGTGTAGACAGTGTACATGAGACAGTGTAGACAGTGTAAGTGTAGACAGTGTAGACAGTGTATACAGTGTACGTGTAGACAGTGTAGACAGTGTAGACAGTGTAAGTGTAGACAGTGTAGACAGTGTAGACAGTGTACGTGTAGACAGTGTAGACAGTGTAAGTGTAGACAGTGTAGACAGTGTAAGTGTAGACAGTGTAGACAGTGTAGACAGTGTACGTGTAGACAGTGTAGACAGTGTAAGTGTAGACAGTGTAGACAGTGTAAGTGTAGACAGTGTAGACAGTGTAGACAGTGTACGTGTAGACAGTGTAGACAGTGTAAGTGTAGACAGTGTAGACAGTGTAGACAGTGTACGTGTAGACAGTGTACGTGTAGACAGTGTAGACAGTGTAGACAGTGTACGTGTAGACAGTGTAGACAGTGTAGACAGTGTACGTGTAGACAGTGTACGTGTAGACAGTGTAGACAGTGTAGACAGTGTACGTGTAGACAGTGTACGTGTAGACAGTGTAGACAGTGTAGACAGTGTAGACAATGTAGACAGTGTAGACAGTGTACGTGTAGACAGTGTACGTGTAGACAGTGTAGACAGTGTAGACAGTGTAGACAGTGTACGTGTAGACAGTGTAGACAGTGTAGACAGTGTAGACAGTGTAGACAGTGTAGACAGTGTAGACAGTGTAGACAGTGTAAGTGTAGACAGTGTATACAGTGTAGACGGTGTAGACAGTGTAAGTGTAGACAGTGTATACAGTGTAGACAGTGTAGACAGTGTCAGTGTAGACAGTGTAGACAGTGTAGACAGTGTAGACAGTGTAGACAGTGTAGACAGTGTAGACAGTGTAGACAGTGTAAGTGTAGACAGTGTAGACAGTGTATACAGTGTACGTGTAGACAGTGTAGACAGTGTAGACAGTGTAAGTGTAGACAGTGTAGACAGTGTAGACAGTGTACGTGTAGACAGTGTAGACAGTGTAAGTGTAGACAGTGTAGACAGTGTAGACAGTGTAGACAGTGTAGACAGTGTAGACAGTGTAAGTGTAGACAGTGTAGACAGTGTAGACAGTGTAGACAGTGTAAGTGTAGACAGTGTAGACAGTGTAGACAGTGTAGACAGTGTAGACAGTGTAGACAGTGTAGACAGTGTAGACAGTGTAGACAGTGTAAGTGTAGACAGTGTAGACAGTGTAGACAGTGTAGACAGTGTAGACAGTGTAAGTGTAGACAGTGTAGACAGTGTAGACAGTGTAGACAGTGTAGACAGTGTAGACAGTGTAGACAGTGTAGACAGTGTAGACAGTGTAAGTGTAGACAGTGTAGACAGTGTAGACAGTGTAGACAGTGTAGACAGTGTAGACAGTGTAAGTGTAGACAGTGTAGACAGTGTAGACAGTGTAGACAGTGTAGACAGTGTAGACAGTGTAAGTGTAGACAGTGTAAGTGTAGACAGTGTAGACAGTGTAGACAGTGTAGACAGTGTAGACAGTGTAGACAGTGTAGACAGTGTAGACAGTGTAAGTGTAGACAGTGTAGACAGTGTAGACAGTGTAAGTGTAGACAGTGTAGACAGTGTAGACAGTGTAAGTGTAGACAGTGTAGACAGTGTAGACAGTGTACGTGTAGACAGTGTAGACAGTGTAGACAGTGTAGACAGTGTAGACAGTGTAGACAGTGTAGACAGTGTAGACAGTGTAGACAGTGTAGACAGTGTAGACAGTGTAGACAGTGTAAGTGTAGACAGTGTAGACAGTGTAGACAGTGTAGACAGTGTAAGTGTAGACAGTGTAAGTGTAGACAGTGTAGACAGTGTAGACAGTGTAGACAGTGTAAGTGTAGACAGTGTAGACAGTGTAGACAGTGTAAGTGTAGACAGTGTAGACAGTGTAGACAGTGTAAGTGTAGACAGTGTAGACAGTGTAGACAGTGTAGACAGTGTAGACGGAGTATATTTGCCATCATGCAAACCGCCAACAGAGTCCAATTGTTTTCTCGTATGTGTTTCTCTTATGTCATACTGAGGCATGGATATATGTAAGTAGCATATACAACATGGGCTTGAACCAAAAAACTACTTTCATTCAAATGTTATAGTTTGTTTGATTTTGACCATTGTAGAGATTCAGACATGAACTCCAACATGCGTTCGTCATCTGTTTACTGGTTCGGATTGCATGCACTTGAAGCATCGAAACCATCCGTTCCGTACTACTGGGACTCTTGCGACGTGTCGGAGTATCTCGATCCGGCGATGGATGACTTCATTGTCACTGAGGAGCAGTGTGTTTATATATGGATCAACCGAGAAGTGTTTGTCGGCGTGTTCCAGAACATGTGGGTAAAGGGCAGAATGTGTAACGAAACTCGCGCATTCATCTGCATGAAAGGAGACGATGGTAACGTTGTTTTGTTTTAAAAAATGAATAGGTTAGAGGCTATGAAGAGAAATCTTCACCATTAAGAAATAGAAAGGGAGGGAGTATAGCGACCGACGCGGTTTCTTAACGTTGTAGATTTCTCTTCAAAGCATATATCCGACTTGACCCTCTCTCTTTCTCTCTCTCTCTCTCTCTCTCTCTCTCACTCTCTCTATTGGTATGTGTGGTGTCACATACCTTTATTCTATGAATCTACTCTCAGACTGTTTGTTTTGAATGCAAATCACCGATTACCTTCAACACATTCTAGTACATTCTACACATAACGTCATGACGACGGCAAGGCATTTTTAGCAAAAGCATGTTATAACAATTTTGCTTTCGTTCTAACCATTTGAAAAAAGTTTAAACCAATTGATACTCGTTATATATAGTGTAGACATATATTGCAGACGGAGCGTGTGTGCCTTCCTGTGACGAGATGGTTGTACCAACAACTGAGAACATTTGTACCATCCTGTGTGCAAATAATACATGTACTGCACGGTATATACACGAGGTAAACTTTTCTTGTTCTTTCAATGGGACACTGCTGTCCTGGACGCTTTACATCCTCAATCTGATACGTGACCCCTCCTCGCCATCCAATGATTTGTTTAAATTCATGATCGGCGTTAAATTGAAAGCTACATTAAATAAACAAATACGTTAAATCAAACTTGATAAGTACTATAATAACAAAAATTGAAAATATTCATCAGCAATGAAAATGTCACGCACTGTTGATTCAAGAAAACTAAATCTTCACTGAAGCCTTTTTAATCATATGAGCAGTTTATTGTAATACATTGCTCGTTATGTACTACGGCAGACATAATTATTGTCCTTTACATCTTTATTTCTTCTATTGTATTCAAATTCATTCAGTCTCTTTTAGAAATAATGGCCATTTTGGACGTATAAAATGCTGACAGGTTACACAACGAAGGAAAGGTTCCTATGACGATATATGCCATCTCTGAAAAGTAGTGGAAACAATATTCCACTTCGTGATATCAGATTTTACATCTCTAGTATGGTTCCTAAAACTAGTTTTAAAAAATGAATCTACTGTGTTTTAAAATATTCTAATTTATTTGTAAATTTAGTTGCAGAAGTGTCACTTCTGGCCGAGTGTGTACAGTGATGACGACTCGTTTACAGTGTGTTACCTCCCTTCTCTGGAGTATTTGCCAAAGATGTGCGGTGTCACTTTAGGTAATACAGAATATTATTTTGTTAAAATATCATAGAAGTAGGAACAGGGTGGGTGCCCCGCCAGTCATCTGAGAAGTGGAGAGGTCGTGGGGTCGTCAGAGTATGTTTTGGCCCCTCAATATTTGCAATATTAAGTATGTGTTGAACACCAAAACATAAGCATGTGTCCTGACATTTTACTGGCACAAGGCATACGAATAAAACAAAATATTTCAACACCTATAAAACATTTAAATTTCCTTCAAAGGAAATGTTGACCTCGTATGTAGGCGTTTTGTGTAAAACGGAAAAAAAATCTTATATTTATGACTGGTTTAATGAACTCGTTGGATAACATGATATGATACTCGAAAGAGCCTCGTATCATATCAGTTCATCCAACCAGCTTATACACTTATTCGGATATATCAGTAATTCATCCAGGGAAGTGCATAAAACTTAATAGATCGAAAAACGATCCGTGAGAAGAAAATTCGAAATCCATATTTTCATTTACAGATGTAACAGACTACAGCATCACAGATACGAACATAAATGTGACAGATACATCATGCAAACCTGACGATACATCAGTTACTGTTGATACCACAGCCTCCGTTGTAACAAGCTCTGTCTCAATTGAAGAAAGCCAAACTTCCACTAAAGCAGTCCCCCAAAGTACTACATCTCCAAGCAAAACGGATACATGCTTATGTTCGTGTGAGAAACTGTGGACATTTTTAGCAACGCCTCAGCCAGAGGTAATCAACCTAACGACAGAGGAAAAGGTAGACCTCATCGTTCAAGAACTCACTGTTGACAGAAAGAATGTCTCCAGTAGCACTAGAAGGCATATCAGTGTTATGGACTATCGGGCTTCTTCTGTGGGTATAGGAGCCATTGCTGGTGGTCTAATTTTCTCAGTAATTGCAATAATTGTAATTATTGATTTGTCCAGAATTTGGCATGAAATAAGGTACATTCTCTATAAACTGGTCATGTTTCTGAAAGGTTTGGTGATGCCACACAGATACCCTGTTGCTACTCTTGCTAAAGCAAGTAGCACGTTTCCTGTGTCATTTGCGAAAGGAAGACCAAAGGCAAAGGCTAAACATAGAAAGAAAAGCAGAAGCAAGAACATCCATTCATTGAAAGGAGCAACTTATCTTGATATTTTAATCAGATCAAACTCTGTGGATGATGCTAAAGCACCAGTTGACACACTGCTAGAAACAAAGTTAGATCATGTAAATAAGAGAAACAGGGCTTGCTTAGACGTCCCACAGATAGACCATTTAAACAAGTGGCAAAATACCGACCTAGTAGTTGCACAGTTAGACCATGTAAACAAGGCGGAAAAGACCGTCATAGAACTTGCAAAATTAGAGCATGAACACCAGGGGGAAAACACTGGCCTAGAAGTCTCACAGATGATAGACCATGTAAACAAGGGGGAAAAGTCCAGCATATAAGTTCCACAATTAGACCATGTAAATAAGGGACAAAAGGTTGACCAGGAAATCACACTGTCAGAAAATGCCAAATCTTACAAAGCTGAAAACAAGATGAGCGTTTATGCTGTTGATACAAAGTTGGATGCAAGTGTTGGCTTATGCTCAACCAAGTATGTGCCCAAAACTTCTGCAGTTAGGTTGGATAATATAAAGTTCTTTACGAGTTCAAACCATGCAAGGAATCCCAAAACTACAAATAGCAAACCGTCAAAGTCTGGAAACACCAACTGGATCCAATAATTTTGATTTATGATTATAATCAACAGTATTCAGGCGGAATGCACAATGCTTATTGTGTGAAAAAGAACACTTGTTCGAGCCAATGTTTGATATGTTTCGCATTTGCAAACACAATTTTCGTGGGATCTAAAAAAACTATGTATCCAAGGAACTAGAATTTGAAGTAAAACAAATGGAATCGATTGAGCCATATTTAGTTTACAACCACATTACACGTGAGACACTGTAGGAATTTCCCATGTAACAATGCTGAGACTGCAGCAAATTAAAAAAAAATCAAATATCAGTAGTCATTCTTAATATTTTGAAATAAATCTTACATGAATTATTCGTAATTAAGATTTGCCTCGCACATTAAAGTCACTATTGGTTCTTGTTGAAGTAATTGTTGTTTTTTTGGAATGCATTTTTTAAAAACGGTGAGGTTTTGTTCCTACGTTACAATTAAATGTCAAAAAACAATATGTTATCGTTTTGCATGGTTTAATTGTAAAATTTTATTATTTCTGTGTCCACAAATGTATACAAATTAGCTTTAAGCTGGTCAAACTACGCGAGTTGAGTTAATAAAGTATAGAATGTGTCTTTTATCCGTTAAACAGTCACTCCTATCGTTTACACATTTCTGAATGATAAACTCTTTTCGTTTCCTTCTACTTCTTCGATATAATGAATAATGTGATTTAGTGCCATGTGAAGGGCGTTGTAGTAAGTTACAAAGGCCATCATTGCTAACTCTGGTAAAGTTACAGACACAACAACAGCAGTGAACCTGCATACGTTTATTAATATGAACATAAAGAATATTTTACATAATATTGCATATTTTTTTCACAATATATAAACAAAGTACACGACATTACAATCCATTACGAGTGATGCATACTATAATTAACTATGTACAAAAAATAATACATTATATACCTGACTGTTAGTATCAAATTCCTTCTATACAATGTATTATATTTATGCAAAGCTAGATTTTGGTATGAAGAAAAAAAGAGTTGAAAACGTCGAGAAAAAGAGAAAGGGAGTAGAAGGATGATAATTGTATATGATACCAAATGATATGAAACATTTTGCTGTACTTGTCACATTCCAGCGATGTCCAACACATTGGTGGACATGTCTGACTATTATAAACTATCGGATTCACTTCTTAGGTAAAAGTAGGTATAACGGTAGCTATACAAATAAATACTGGAAAGGGAATCCCTTGGAAGTAACAAACACAAACCAGAGAGAAAAGCAGCAGACTCGGTAGTCTGAGTCTGTTCATGAGAGGTAATTTGCAACACTTCTCGTGCCATCTCGTGCCCTTTAGCTTTTTCGTATAAACGTCGAACAGGAATATAGCATTCAATGACCACAGTCAACCAAAAACATGCATCGAAACAAACAACAATGATACGAATAAATAGAAACAGAGTACGCGACATCACACACTAAAAAGGGTTGAAAATAGTTCAGTTCAGTAAGTACATCCGGAAATAACGTCCCCTTAAAATCTCCTAAGCTTTTGAGATAATAAAGGTGTGGTTTGCAACCCGGAAGATGGAAATGACAACTCTGCACGTGTAAGAGTAATATATTTATAAAAAAAAAAATCTCCTTAATTTTTTCATTTTGTGAAATAAGAAAAGCGTAATTTTCTCCCTAATTTGAATTAATTTGAACTGACAACACCGATTTACCGTTAAAGGGAAGTAAATCATGTTATCGAACTAGGCTATAGGAATATCGAAGCAAAAATAGGCCACAAAGTTTGAATTTCGTTTTGGACCAACAACACTTCATGCCATTGACAAAAGTCAAATAACACACTACTAGTAGCTTGCGGTTTTAAAGCGGGTAGCGGTAATGTGTTTTCTGTGCGACCGTCATGGACATTGCAAAACATTTTCTTTTCATAGTTGGATCAGCTATACATCACCTGCAATCCTGTAAAGCTTCTTGAAGATTGCATTTATCAATAGGTATACTAGCGACACAAGTTGTTCCAATATTAGTTTTTTGTTGTAAGCAGAGTTGGTAACAGCTGGAAATCATCTTGGAATTCTTGATTCCTATTATTATAAATAAACTTGAACATCTATTATAATACAATAAACAAAACACAAATGCAAATACACACATGGAATACTACTGCAGTCTTGTATACATATATCACAGTCTTTGCATATGTCAAGATTTTCTTTACTTTCAAATGATGCTCTTCGTCTAAGCTGTGAAGGTTATAATATACTCGGGATACGCCTGTGTATCATGAAATATCACAAACTCTAAGGGATTCTTTACATCGTCAACTGCAGAGTCGTAAAGTTCCAGAGGCCTGACAGGGTCCACAGGTGGCAGGTATCTCATGTCGTCAGTCCCTTTACAGTATTGACCTAAATACAAATTAAAAGAAACTATAACTTTTATAGAAATTGCTTGCAATTGAATAAATCAGCCTGAATCAACATAGCCAATGCAAATGTTCCTCATATTATTAAGCAGCCATATTCATCATATGAAATATAACTTTTAATTATCAATATCGAAATATACCTGTTAGTTTACATTCGATTCATTTAAACGGTATACTGGTCTATGTGCACATTCGAAACAATGCGTTTATCTTTCCAGAAATTGTCGGACTATTCAATATACTGATACTTGTCATTTTTCATTTTTGTGACTTCATGCATGCATGATGGAACATTTTACTAAATTTGAAAAAAAACAACAACATTTAAGCCTGTTTTTAATCTGTTTTATTTGTGGGTGGGTTGGTGATATGTACCTGTGAGGGCCTTGGCAAGGAAAACATATCCTTGGACATTCGTTGTACCATGATTTGCGCCCGTCAACCAGCCACGGGCAGAGTAGGATGCATCACCAGCAAAATAAACACCATGTCCAAACCATGTACCTGTGTTATAAATAACAGTTGTGTTAATTATAATTATATATTCTTTATTTACACTAGTTTTATTGGGATGAAAATAGGATATGAGTGAGGTTTAGTGCACCTTAAATCCTGATTTAAACCCGTCGCATTATGCCACTGACCGTTCCAAGGCTGTAACCTTTGTGTCAACCCTTTCGTGTTTATGGTTTCGCATACTTTGATTCTATCTTTGCTTGTAACTGTAGTTTGTTTTTTATGCGTATTGTTTGATTGACTGTGTTCTGTGAATGCTACATTCCCTGTTCGACTTTAATACCTATTTTTATGTTCGTGTAGGCCCATCCACGAACTAAGAAATGCATATTTACGCTGAAATCTATTAGGCTAAGGAAAACTCAGATTAAATAACCTCACCATTTGTCTTTGATATAATGGCGACTTTGTGATCACAACTTTTTGAATATTTCAAAATATAGATGTGAACACTTTCTTTTTTGACTGAGTATATATCAAATTTCTGTTGACCTACTTGAGGGTTGAACATGACAGTTATTTTGTGAGACAAGGTTATTTACGTTAACCTAGTGATAGTAAAGACAGTGCGTCTAAAACTGTCTCGCATCTCACTGCTGCGGGTTCGAATATATCATATATGGCCTAACTTGGCCTAACCTGTGTTAAAGATTTTTCAAACACCATTCAAACGAACATTCAACTAAGTTGATATTTTAAATAATGATAAAGATGATCCTTTGGGAGCAACAAACACAATTAAGAGAATAAAGCAGCAGACTCGCTTTTATTGGGTCTGTTCATGAGAAGTAATGAAAGAAGCAACACCCCTCACGACCCCGTTTTCGGCCGTTTCTAAAGGTCCATTATCATACTCTTTTTTAAGCGATATTCTATTTCCAAACCACCTATATTGGGCTCGTTGGTCCCAAAGGACCAGTAAAAATAAACTCTACTGATTCGTAGCACGGGGAGACTTTTTACAGCCGCCACCGTAAAATTTAAGTTTAAAATCTTTATGGCTTCTGATATATTAATAAGTACTTTATCAAAAAAAAATGTAAATTAACAATATATAAAAACTAAAAGAGGGTCTTCCATAGAATGCTGATAAAATTTTGGTGGAACAAACTTATGTCATTTATATGAATTTTGAAAAGCTGTTTGGTTTTGATATCCAAGCATTGACTTAAGTTTGAAAAGTTGGTGAAGGTAATTCATTTTCAGAAAAAGACAAGATTAACGCTCTTTGCCCTCTCCATTTTCGTGGCTGGACATCAACACATATTGCATAGTAAGTTTTTCTCCTAAACTATAACCACGGCAGTCATTAATATTGATAAATGCTACAATATGCATATATTGACGTTCACTTTTCTATATAGACTATTGTATCATTAACACGACTTACCTGTTACCATTCAGCATTTTACAAGCAGCCGTCACTATTTTTCAATTTTGTCCACTTAAAATATTCACCAGTTAAAATACTGAAAAGAGGATCCCTTGGAAGCAACAAACAAAGAGAGAGAAAAGTTGAAGACTCGGTTTTATTGGGTCTGTTCGTGAGAGATATTATAATCTGCAACAAGCGGTATTCTATTTTAAAGCCACAAAGATTGGACCTGATGATCCCAAAGGAACTGTAAGTAATAACACTACCGATTTGTAGTCGGGCGAACCTTACATCACTAAACTAACGCTATTGTGAATGTCAATAACTACTGAAAAGGGGATCCCTCGGAAGCAACACACACACACATGAGCGAAATGCAGCAGACTCGGTTTTATTGAGTCTGTTCATGAGAGGTAATAGCAACATCTCCCACGCCCCCTATTCTTAAAATAATGGACAGTTGTTTTGGAAATACTTGACAGTTACAGGGAATAGCTATTGTGTATAGCACACTGTGCTATATAATGTACTGAAACTACACAGGATGTCATTAGAACTTAAACACACTCTGAATATGTATAATTATTGATTTTACCATGTTTCCCGCAATAACTTCTGTTAAATCCGTGCGTCTGAATACCGGTTAAACTTTCTTGTGTTGTACCGTGCCATACATCTCTATCTATCGGCATATTTGGGGGTAAACTTCTGTTCCGTCCCTCCATTTGTTTCCTTTTGGCTATATACTGGTGGTACAGAGTTTTGTTCTGAACTCTCTCTATCTGTAAAAGAAATAGTAAATAACCAATACTGTAGAATTAACACAAAATCTCAAATTTAAAAAAAAAGAAAAGAGAAACTTTTAATGTTCATTTTCATTCTTGTCTTGAAATGTCCTTTTTGTTTTATTCTCTTGTTGCTCTGGCTTCTGCGAAGTCGTTGAACTCTTGCGTGGTGTCTTTTTAGGCTTTTTTATATTCGTATATAAATGATCATCTTTGAAGTATACTTATATGACTTATTAATGCTGCCTAGTTTGTCAGAGGTTTGGTGTACATTAGCATCCTAGCACCTGGTTTAAACTCCCGGCGAAAGTTTTGCAACTGACATTCAAGCGGTGGCCTTATTGTCAACCCTTTTATGTTTGAGATATCACATGCCTCGCCTTTGATTTCCTTCCTTGTAATTGTTGTTTGTTTCTATGCGTGTGTTTGGTTGACTGTGATCCTTGAATGCTACATTTCCTGTTCGACAGTTATATCTACTTAAATTGATACGTCATCTTATTAATTATTATTGCCTATTAATGCTGCCTTGTTTGTTAGAGAATAACACATGGCGGGGATTTCTTTATTAACCGTCCTGTTTTACTGGGTTGACAGTAGGGTAAGTGTGAGGTTTGGTGCACCCTAGAACCTGGTTTAAATATATTTGATAAAGGTGATCCTTTGGGAGCAACAAACACAATTAAGAGAATAAAGCAACAGACTCGGTTTTATTGAGTCTGTTCATGAGAAGTAATTAAAGAAGCAACACCTCTCACGCTCCCTAGCACCGGCTTAAGCGGTATTCTACTTCAAAGCCACCTATATACCCCCCCCCCCCCCCCACCCCGGCCTTTTTTGCCACTGACCGTTCCAAGGCAATAGTCCTATTGTCAACCCTTTTGTGTTTGTGATGTCTTATTTGGCCTTTCATTCATTTTAACATTTGTTCATTGTTTCTGTGTGTGTTTGTGGTTGACTGTCGTCCTTGAATGCTGCTTTTCCTGTTCAATGTTTATATCTGTTACACATACATATTCTCTTGTCTGGAATGTGCTCATGAATTTACAGGACATTTAATACAACTGAAGATGTACACATAATCACAATACACCACTATTACAAAGCTAATCACTTTAGCATTGGACCTGCATACTCTTTGTTACAATAACTGACCTTGGTGACCTTCAGTTTGCTCTTGTCAAACTGTATTTTGTTTGCGTATGGGCCGGTCTGAACTTCCTTCATAAATCTTTTTTCTACTGTCTGGTATGTTGGATCTGTAGCAGCAAGTGTGACCAGCTTGATGTTTTCATTGTCCTTCATGGGTTTCCATTCATTCGGAAGCGCTCCGACCGCCGCTTTAAAAAAAATACACTTCAAGTGTTCAGAACTAGACATGTACTTATTCATCCTAGATGTGAGTTTACAATAAGAAAAGTATGCCTTACTAAGTTTAACAAAGCAACGGACGAACATAGACAGCTCACATGTTTTATCTGAACTGATTATATATACAAATATTACAATTTGGTAAAAGCGCGGGGATTATACTAGTGAAGTTTTTAGTATATATACTGAAACGCAAAAGAAACGCCACTCGGGAATTGTATGTACACTATGCTGCTGTTAATCGAATGGTACATGACGACGCAAGACCTTTCCTTTCAGAAAAAAATACTAAAACAACACATAATACAGCAAAAAATATTCCTTCAAAGTTTCATTATTGACAGAGTAAACTTTCTGCTCAAGCAAGTGAGCAAACTTAGGATGCAAACTTTTGTAATCTCTTTACGTTAAATACAGTACTGAACTGGCTCAGTTTTTCAAAGAGGCACATCAACATGTATGAGTACAAGGTGTAGTGTGATTAAAACGTCTACGACATCACAGTTGTGTTCTTTCTCTAATTAACTGCAACTGTTTTTTACAAAACATCTTGGGATTTCTTTGGAATATAATGTGGAATTAAGTTTGTAATATATACAACTGCGTTTCTTTTGCGTTTCAATATATTTAGTTCAGAAATTTAGAAAAAAAGGTAAAAATCCCATTGAACATGGTACGTTATTTTATTCTGTGAAGTATTTAAAAACATTGGCATGACATATGATGTTCTTTTTTCACAATTTTCATTCGTGATCCAACGTAATTATAGGAGTTATCTCTAATTTAGTTAAAACAGCACTTTTCTTATTGAAACATAGAATAGAATGGTACACCCTCTTAATGGTACTATTGGAAATGTGTTGCAAAGAACAAGATCGATGCAATTTTGAAATATATCTTAATTACCTATATAAACAGCTCATACGCAACAGTAATACATAGAGTTTAATAACCAGTGTTTTTGAGATATTTTCAGTATCTCAAAAACACTGCTTATTAAACTATATATTACATAATTTAAAATGATATTTTATCAATATTTCTAATGATTCACGCCTTTTTACACTAGTTTGCACGAGAAACACCAAGACGACGTTACGTCATACAAACAAGTGGAACCGGAACTCTTCGTTAATTTCCGTAATCGGTATTTCCTGGTGGTGCAATCTGACGAAAACGTCCGTAAAACAATTTGAACGTCATTTGGCGTTCCCGCCACTGACGGAAAAGGCCGAGCAATGTTCCGTAGAGCAAACGAGTAGATATAGCTTTTCTATTCCTAGTATGTCCTATACAAATCACAGACAAATATATAACTGGTACTCACCTTTAATCATATCCTTCCGGATGACCTTCGCTGCATCTGTGGGATCACCCTTGGGATAATCAATCGATTTTGCAAAGTCTATAACATAAACTATACCATCTGTGCTGTCTGATATCTCTACACAGGGTTTATTCTCCTTGTACGCTTTCTCAATAGTGTAGTTTGCGGTCTTATCGTAAGGAATAAGATCATAACCAGTGAGCGTCACTTCTTCGTGGTGCCACACAGCAATCTTGTAGAGAGTTTCTGCTTCTTCTGTAAAATTACGACCTTTCTCTATGTAACGCAGCTTCTCGTTAAGTTTGGATTGAGCTTCAGCAGCCTGTTTTGATGGTCCAGTGATGACTACGGTCCCTGTACTTTGATCTATTTTGATATCTATTTTTAAATCCTCACAAGCACTAGCAACATCCAGATTTTTCATCTGAAACAAAAACAATAGCAACAAGAAGGCACATAATACATGTTATACTCACATGCAAAATAACCAGGTGTATTGACTTTAGATTTATCAACTGTAGAAACCATTGCATTTTCAAGTTAACTGTTACCTTGCTACATTTCCTGTTCGACTTTTAAATCTTCTTTTGGCTTCTTACATACTGACCCAACAAACACAAAGTCATCGAAACAACCCCATTGGTAGCATACGTAAAAACCTTAAAGAACGTATGCTATATGTGATGCAGAACTTGTAATATCGTATGTAAACCATTTTCAATGTAGCATTAAAGTTCAGTGAGACCGCGACCTTTGAACTTCTGACCTGATAACCCTAAGGAATATATTTACAATATACACACAATGTCAACAAAAGATGGTTTTAATTCACCGTAAATTTTACCTTTGACAAAATGACCAAACCAAATATTATACAGGATTTCGAGAATATATATATACCGTTTCTATACCGTTTCAAGAAGGTCTGTCACGTTTATCTATATTTAGTACGGTAATAAAATAAATCAATGACCATAACTATCTGAGATCTCAATTGTAGAAAACATATAGTATGTTTACATGTAAGTGTTTCAATTTAATTAAATTAAAGTTAGAATTCATTACAAACTGTTAATAGACTGCACACAAACATATCCAAAACAATTGGTCCAATGCATTGCATAATATTATGTCTGTAAGCTGAGAAGCTATATAACACCATATAACCTAACTTATACCCACAGAGGCCTTTTTTGCCACTGACCGTTCCACGCCGGCCGTCCTTTTATCGACTCTTTTATGTTTGAGATGTCATATCTTGCCTTTTATTCGTCTTTGTAGTTGTTTGTTTCTGTGCAGGTTTGTGGTTGACTGTGGTTGACTGTGGTTGACTGTGGTCCTTTATTGCTACATTTCCTGATCGATTTTTATATCTACTTTTTTATAATAACTGCTACAATGGGAATGTTGATGTGCGAGTTTAC
Source organism: Cyrtodaria siliqua (assembly GCA_037043455.1). Classification (NCBI taxonomy): domain Eukaryota; kingdom Metazoa; phylum Mollusca; class Bivalvia; order Adapedonta; family Hiatellidae; genus Cyrtodaria; species Cyrtodaria siliqua. The sequence continues at coordinate 135,277 of JAWPHD010005852.1, read as the reverse complement.
AAGACCATTCTTACATATTTACCTCTTTTTCGGTCAATGATTTGATAATCTCTTGATATCCAGTAATTGGTATGACACTGTATGCATTTCCGAGTTTGGCATCAAGCTCCTTTTTACATCTATCAATATTCTCCTTTTTGTCAGAGTATATATTGAGTTCCAAAGATGATGTATTTTGTGTTTCTCCTTTTCTGAGTCTTTCAAGTACTTGTTCTCTAAAACCTTGCTTTACGACTGAAATGTCATCAAAAAATGAGGTCAATAATGTAAACGCACACACCTGTTTCTGTAATCTTGAAAATAGGAATCATAATTCTTGAATAGTTTTTTTACTGTTCATGTGTGTATATTACATTACCTCTGATTCACCCGATGTGAGTAAAGAAACAATGTTTATGATTAAATGAATACAACTTAACGTTATATACATCCCATTCTGATATGACGACGTGTGTAAACAAAAAAGACATAGGCATGCATCGTTTGGACTAAATTGGTTCCTGATGTCCTATCAACCGACTGTCGATAAAGAAATATCTCATTATTTGAAAATACGAATATATTTATTATATATCTAGAGAGAGAACGAACACTCTTGAGTTGGGTAAGAAACTGATGCATGTTAACTGACGATTTAATTTGCTCATTTGTGTGGATTGGGGCGGGGATATGGTAGATCATTAGTCAGTTATGGATGGTTTTCAAACTTCGACGATATTAACATTCTGGACAAGTTTACTAAAGGTCAGAAGACATATTAAGTAGCTACACATTAAACAATGGTATAGTGCGGACCTTGCCATTGCGTTTGTGTGCTAGGGTTTCTATAGGACCATTTGTAAAGGGCATTTCTGTTCCGTCATTTTCTTTTTGAATAATTATCCAAAATGGGTTTAATGTGTTGGATAACTCTAAATTAAGACATCCTTAAAACTGTATAGAAACATGTTAAAGCCAACTAAAGTTATTTGAGGTTTTCTAATTTTCTATTGCCTTAGCAACAATAAATTTACATGGGGAAACACCTATCAAAAAGTGTTTGGGCTGTAATATATTTATATCTCAAACCTAATGTAATTTTCTTTACCATAAATTGTCCAGTTACAATGATATATAACGTATGTAAGTATTATCACAACTGTGTATGTAAATGTTGAAAACCCCTTTGGCTGAAAAATGTGGCCAAAATAGGCTGATGGCAGATTGGGAAAAGACCTCAGTTGTATAACTTCTGAAAACTCCGTATTATGTGGTATAAAACTGAACGTCATAACTATTATAGCCAACGACAAAAATAACTTACAGCCTGCAACACCCGCTCCAATGTTCACCATTTTCTCGAATTTTCCAATGTGTTTGGCACAAGCAGCAGCACTGTGTGACTTCTCGTGTATGGCCTTCATAATGGGGCCGTGCATTTCTGGTGTCCTCTTACAGATAACAAGACGGACATCTCTGACATGAACTTTGTAATAAGTACTGCTTGCAAACTCGTCAATTGCCTCTAACAGCTCTTTAGCGATGTCTGCTGGGTCAAATGTGGTGCTTCCAGCATCTGAAACTGTAAGCAAGCATCTTTCTTCCTGACCATTTACGTTAACCTCAGGAAATAACAATAGAGACATTACACCATTTAAAGTTTTACCAAATTACCAAAAAAGAGTAAGAAAGTGGACCTTTGGAAACGGCCGAACACGATAAATACGAAATATTGCAGTCTCGGTTTGATTGAGCCATTTCATGAACGGTAGTGAAATATGCTTGCTACCGTTCACGCCCCTAGCCCCAGGTTGAGCAGAACTCAATATTCATAAATCAATCCAAACCCAAACCACGAGACTGTTTTAGAGACCGTGTACAGGTAGTAAGGGCATATAGGCAACACTAACAACTGTACATAACACCCGTTTTTTCTAAACCTTAAACGCTATATACATTTATAACTGGGTATTTTCTGATAAACGTTATTTAGTTTACATCGACTTCGAAACATGTTACACAGTTTATATAAATCATTCTCGATGGCGCTGATGAAATCCTTAGCGTAGTCTTCATAAGGGAGGAAACCGAAAAAATCGATCCTGGGGTAATCCGCGTACATCGAGAGGGGAAACCGAGCCCGAAATACATTAGGGGCAAAGCGATCGTGCTACCCATGACATATTTTTGTTGCTGTTATGTTTTGTTTGTTTTTATGTTTTTCGTTTAAGGATTCCATATTTGGGATTTTGGAATACATAATTTGCAAATCGAGCAAAACGCAAGGAATATCCGGATGCATGCTCTTCGGAAAATGAAACAACCTGTCCTATAAATAGGCTTTTAAAGATGAGTGGCCACCCTTTTTGTAGTATTATCAATTAACACATTTAACTCTTAAACATCATATGAACATTTCTTGATAGTCCCGGAGAGAAACATAAATTTAAAACCTCTACTAAGTTGTATGTAAAAACAAGTATTATTTGCATGACGTAGATACTACTTTTTCCACTGCGTGACTGCACGGGGAAATGAGGCAAATCTGAATCGTATAGCAGCACAACTATTGCCTGATAATTGATAAATACATTTACCTGTGGATTAATTTACCTGTTCAAAGTTGTCTGCGTCATCAAATAAAGTCTTATTCTCGCTTTTCACAGATATTGCAATATGTGAATTGTAAATATCTATTGTTGTGTATTGATTTCGATTTAAATAAACATAAACATGTTCATGAAACAAAACATTGCCGGGGAACTTTAAATAATAGTATGTCTACACCTGGTTAAACCACACAACTGTATGTGTAATGTATCATTGTTAATTATTCATTTTGCACTTAATTACCAAGCGAATTTTATATTTGTCTTTCACATAGATACCTGAGCCCAAGACAGGGAAGGATAGTGAACTCCATTTTTTATCATTTGCTTTCTGTAAACATTTTCTCATCTTTTTCCTCCACCCTTCTAGACTTCCTTCAATCTGTGCGTGAATGATGTGTTTTGAAGGTAGTCCAAAACTTTGTGTTACTAATACACCCTTCTGGTTGATTTTGTCTAGGTTACGTTGTTCTGGAATAAACGAAACAAAGAAAATATAAACATTACCAATGAGAAACAATGGTCCTATAACACCCAAACGCAATGACACCGTAGGTCCACACTGCACCACACACAAAGAGTAAAGTCAATATACAATGAAAAGGACAATACACAACACACAGAGTGCCTACTGGTTATCTTAAACCGATTTAAGTGTACACAACTTCGCTATTATCCTGTCTTCAGTGCTGAAATTGACAAGACAGTGTAAATACAAGTACATCCCATCAAAATAAGATCTCTAACAATAAAGTTCACATCCAGAGAAATTAGGATACGATACACGTATATGTTATTGTTAAACTATACAAACATATGTAATTAGAAACACCTCAGAATGTATCCAGAATTGTACTGAACAACCACAGCATTTGTAGCCTGCAAAAGAGAAAACCAAACTTGCTTAATGCAATGTCTGTATTTTGCGATTATCTCTTCTATATTTCCATTTAAAAATAAACTTCTTAAATAAACATGAGGGAAACATTTTTCACACTAGCCCACCTGATGACCTTGCCGCATAATAAAAGGAACAATAAAGTCAAATAAGTATATTAAATTCGGTATAGAATGTATGTATTCAAGTAGCAGTGATTATATTTGACAGAACTTTAATTGCCATTGGCGTGAAAGCCTAAAAAAGGTTGAGCATAAGCACTTCATGTTATAGAATATTGAACTGAATTGGATTTTATAGTCGCACCAACAGCTCAGGCCATGCGACGACTTTGCAGCTTCCATTGTTGGAGAAAGACCCCAGGTGCCCCACCGGGCAATTTCCGTGCATTGGAGAGCACCTGGGTAGAACCACCGACGTTCCGCAATCCATCTGGAAAGCTTCTGCACATAATGAGTTCAAGTCTCATGAGGGCTCAAACGCACAGCGGAGAGGGGCAAATTATTTCAAGTCAGAGACTCTAAACACTCGGTTAATTATTGTTGAAAATTTTATTAGTGTTTACACTGAGTTATTAATTGTTAAATAATGTTAATAATGGATTACATTGAATTAATTTTTGTTAAATACTTTACTCATTGTTAACTCGGAGTTAATTATTGTTGAATATGTTACTTATTGTCAACACGGAGTTCATTATTGTTGAACAGTGTTATTCCATTTACACTGAGATAATTATTGGTATATATGTTATACACTATTTACACTAATTTATTTTAAATAACTGATGTACTGTTTACACTGAATTTACACTGAATAACTTACTCTCACATTCGTCCTTTAGTCCTGGACATTTCTTCAGTAGAGACCTATCCACCGCATCTATCAAAGACAAATAAACAAATTAAATATTAGCTGCTCATGAACAAATAGGTCGTGGTTATATGAACTACAAGTACATTACAGCGAGATGAAGTAAACATGATACAACTTTGGTCAATGTTTTATATATATATATTGCATGAGGTGTTTCAGAACATATCTATATGTAAAACCCTATATTGACGTCATCTTCATCAAAACAAGCAACACAACTGCCTAAATGGACATGGGATGATATTTCAACAAACGAGCACATACTAAGCTAAATATATTGAATGTTAGGGTGTGTACATACTAATTGCAGACTAGTTTGCAGCAAACAAGAGTAAACGTAGATATTACAAATAAGTATAAAAGTCGAACAGGAAATGCAGCTTTTACAGAAAACAGTAAACAAAAAACACGCAAAAAGACAAACATGAACGACAATGTTAATAAGGAATAAAGGCATATGACGTAAGAAACACAAAAAGGGTTGACAAAAGGGCTACCGCATTGCAACGGTCAGTGGTAAAAAGGCCTCTGGGAGTTTAAACCAGGTTCTAGGGTGCACCAAACCTCACACTTACCCTACACTTACCCTACTGTCATCCCAATAAAACGGGACAGTGTAAATAAAGAAATCCCCGCCATGAAATATTCTCTAACCAACAAGGCGGCATTAATAGGCAATATAAGTAAAACACAAAGATGCTCGTGTATATATAAATACAAAAAAACACAATAGCCTAGAAAGCCACAAAGAAGGTACTCAGTGGCTTGGCAGAAGCCAGAGCTACAAGAGAATAAACCATTGAGGGCACGACAAGACAATATTACAGACAAACATCAAACGTCACCGTCCTTTTGAGCTTTAGACGTCATCATAGGGTCCACAGCCTGTCCGGTCATCGCACAATTGAAGACAAAAGCATAGTGGCGAACTGTAAATGGGTGCAGTGTGTTGCAAAATGATAGGGTCATAACCTATTTTGATAAACCTTTTAACAAGTTTAACAAAGATAGTATGAAAGTGATCATGACCAAGGATCTTACGAAGTTTTATAAATCACGTCACCATAGAAGTCAGGTTGTGATAGTTCTTGTAGCAGAAGAGTTCTTAAATTACTTTTATATTTGGAAAGACGATCAGGATTACGATAATACAATTTTGCAAAGGTTTTATGAAGTTTATGGTAACGGTAGCCCTGCTGGAGTAGCTTTTTAGTTATACAAAGATTACGAATATTAAAGTCCTCAACTCGAGTACAAGCTCTAGTAAAAGGAATAAGTTGAGACACATATACCCCATACGAGGTTGCTCGGGGAACATCCCCATCTAAATGGGGATAATTAACAATATCAAAATTAAAATCATCTCTCTTGTCATAGATTTTGCTAATTATTTCATCATTTCGATAGAGAGACGTAACTCGAAAAAAGAAACGTTAATATCAGAAATATTAGCTTTGTTAAGTTGAAGTTCTTTAGGATATATATTATTAACCATAGTAGAAAAGAAAGGGTTATCAATGTTCAATATGTCATCCATTACCGAGAGGTGTCATTAAAGGCTTCAATAACATTTGCCTGGGTATCTGGTGAAAGACTCAACATGAAATCTCTTTCATAGCAATATAAAAACAAATCTGCGACAAGAGGTGCACAGTTCGTACTCATAGGGATACCAACAATTTGTCTATACACGGTAGTTCCATACCTGGTGAAAATATTATCAAGTATTTTTCTTAGCAAACGTTTTTTTAGTGATAGCAATAAGCTTGTCTTGATAAGGTTGTGTGGTAAAGTTGTATATCATGTAGAAAAATCGTAAGTACTTATAGATGAAGCTTGACGTTTATTGCAAATGTTATCAAGACCGTCGCCTGAATTTTTAATAGACCATAATCAATTAATCCCAGAGTTTTTATAGCTTTAACACACTATTGTTTAACGTGATCTTTAAAGGCAGTAAGACAAGACGTTAAAAGCTTGGAGATATTTGTAGTGGTGCAAGAACTAGAATTGGAAATAAAACGGGCTTTATATGTTTGTTTGTGTAAATTGGGAATCCAGTACATCGTTGGAAGTCTATTTTGCTCTTCGTCTATTCCAGCCACAAAAATCTTGCACTGAGTGATATGCGTCGAAACAGCATTATCTTCATTATATATGGAGTATACGAATTAGTACTCCCGAGTTCCTGAGATAAAACATTGACGTAATGGGGCGTCAGACAATAATTATATTATTAGCTGCTTTATCAGCAGGACCTAAAACAAACTTATTATGAAATTCCTGGATTCCCGATTTTAAATTACGAAATGCAAACCTAGGTCTAAGGGGACGTAGGGAGGGGTTAGCTGTATAGAAGTTAATACGGGTATCTATGATGTTAAAAATAGTATTTCGATCTGACCACGACATGCATTAAAATAAATCACAGAAGGCAATCTATACTTCGGACCTTTAGAGAACAAATGCCGAATACGTAAAAAATTACCAGTGATGACATGACTGGCCGGAGCATAGCAAAATTTAGATGTTCTACACTTGCATTCTTTAGGAGTGTTATTTACTATATCGAGGTCAGACACTATTTTTCTGTAGTTGAAAATCATATTTCTAATTGGATTTTCGGATTTTTTTTAATATTTAGGAATAGAATCAACAAGACGATTATCTCGATCAATAAAACCAATGCCCTTATTAAGATTAATAATCTTTAGAAAATGTCTGACGTGATCAGACTCCTTGTCAGTATGGGGTTGGAGAACATGTTGCGTATAGCTTTGAATTATGGAAGCAGTGTTATACAAAGGATCTGTTCGAATGCAAATTTTGTCTGCTTCTTCGTCAATCAGCTTAAGTGAAGAAATGGATAAAGATGTGAGACAAGATAGCACCGAGTGCTTTCCAGACTGTTCAAAAATAGTATATAATACAGCGACTGACATAGTAATACGTTTATAAATCACATTACCATAGAAGTCAGGTTGTGAAAGTCCTTGTCGCAGAAGAGTTTTTAAATTACTTTTATATTTTAAAAGTAGATCAGGGTTTTGATGATACAATTTTGCAAAGGTTGTTCGAAGTCTATGGTAACGGTAGCCCTTCTTGAGTAGCTTCTTAGTTAAACAAATATTACGAAAATAGAAGTCGTCAACACGACTACAAGCTCACACGTTGTAAAACAAACACGTTGAAAAAACATAGACCCCATAAGATTTACCTTGAACGATGCGTCCTTTTCCAGCGCTTCTCACAATGGCGTCTGATTTCTCTGTCAGAATATCTCCTTTGCAAACTGTCAGAAAAACCTCTCCCACTTGGACTCCTGAAAATTTACAATATTTGTATTCAAACTGAAAGGGAGTTCCATGGAAAACTTGAGTCGCCTGCCATATGCTTACTTCATCAAGGTCAAATATATTTTTCAAATTATGGCTCAAGTTATTAGCTCGGTTAAGTTCAAGTTAACGTTTTATGAAAAGGAGCATAACTCTGTCGAAATGAAATTCAGACATGGACATGTATAATGAAATAGGCCAAACACCTTTGAAGTTATGGCCAATGTTAGGTTGCTGGTTAAAGTGTGACGGACGGCGGAAGACAACGGACACAGTGATCATTAGTGTCTGCCTGCATGCTACGTATGCGACACAAACACTCGTTGAATCATCTCAGTGTGTACTGGCTAAGTTAATGGTCTTCATAGTATGCAATGTTTTAGAATATTCACATAAATAATGATTTTTTTTTCTCCCACAAATAAGGCTATCCAATAGTATGGACAGAAAGACAGACACAATTATAATATCTTCAAGCCATTAAGTGTAATTATAGAGGATTTTATTCAAGACATATATTTCCTTAAAAGCGAAAATTTCAAATGCATTTATTTCTAAATTTCTGAGAAAATGTGTATGCCATTGATTATTATTTCTTCTTAAGTATGATTTTGCGTTGTTGACATGTATGCTTAAAAGTATACTCTCAGATTGCGTTTTGGTATTAGTTCTACTTAAAAGTATGACTTTGCTTTTGGAAGTTATACTTTTATATGTATACATTTTTGTTGGTAATTTTCGTATGCCTGAAAAGTACAATCTAGATACCCGTTTAGTCCCTAAAATAGAAATAACTCTCTTATTTGTATATAACAGATCTAACTTAAACAGACAAAAATTAAATTGTTATTCTATAGCTTACCGTCAGAAGTGAATTTAAACTTCTGTGGTTTTGTATCATCTGACCAGTTTTCCTGTGTTATTTGTTCCAACCTAGGGTCATGTCGGCCTTTTTTAGGCACCATACCATGATGCTGCACGACGTAACCATTGAAGGCCTGAAAATATTTGTTAAATTGAAAATAAATATGAACAAATATTTCAATCACTACTTTAACAAGTTATGCATTTTACTCTGACTCAGTCCTAGAACTGCTTCTTTAGCACTTCCGTCGTCAAGAGGATTAAGACGCTGCGTTTGAATAGTTTCACTTCTCACCGCTGCGGGTTTAAATCCCACTGGGAGTTCGACCTGTAACTGAGAAAGTGTCTAATCTTACGTATGTCAGGAGATATACAGTACTAGTTCTACCTAGCAATATATGTGGGTATGTGGATGGTCTGCCTCCACCAAACAATATCGACCATCATACATAGCAAAAATATGCTGGAAAATGACGTTAAACACCAAACAAACACGCTTTCTTCTACACTTGTTAAGTTCCAGTAACACACACTTCTAGCGGGCGGGGTCCATTAATTACCGTTGCTACACTGGCTTGGTTTTCTCCTCTGTCTGGATAGCTATCACATTACTTCTCGATATCTCAACATAAATACTGGTTTCAAACTATTGGAAAACATGTAGAAGATAACACTAACTTAAACATCATCACATACATGTAGTTCTTAAACAGTTATTCATTCAAAACGGGTATTCATACAAGGACGCCAATCCTAGACGAGATACCCAACTTGGAACATCGTACATGATAAAAATAAGTCGATAGTAAACTGTCACTTAGAGAAAAACGAATAGAGATAAAAACAAATAGAGATAAAATATAGTGAAGGTAGATATAAAAGTCGATCATGAAAATTAATGAAGAATTCAAAAACCACAGTAAACCTAAAACACGCATAGAAGCAAACTACAAGTTTAAAGATAACTAAAATGCAAGGCACGGCATCACAAACATAACAGGGTTGCCAATAGGGCTACCGCCTTGGAACGGTCAGTGGCAAACAGGGCCGCTGGAGGTTTAAATCAGGTTCTAGTGTTCACCAAACCTCAATCTTCACTTACCTGTATTAGATCATGATCTTTGGCATACATTATAAATCGTACAGTCTTCACGCACGTGGATGGGTTTTTAGTGGCCCAGTCTGTTATAGCTTCATACATCCAACGACATGTCTCTTCTTTCGGATACTTGAGAAAACCTGTCCCCAGAGCAGGGGTAGCGAGAGATGTGTACTTCTTAGCTTGTGCAAGACTCAGACATTTATAAACCACGTCCTTCAGTATCTGTAACATAAAGACATACAGTAGTATATTATATCTTTCAACACATTTATTGACAGTTAGAAGTATTTACTAAATTTATCATCTAAACAATCTGAAATTCGACTTTCTAGACATAATCAAGGAAAATACATCGATATGGATATATCACTTTTGCTCATTGTCGACCATGTCTATGATATAATTGAAACAAAACTTTAGAAACATTTGGTGAAATCAGAAGTAAATATATAGACATGCTTGGCAAAATATGTAGACATGCGTGACAACATATCCGTGAGCACCCCTCGAAATGTAAACCTTGATAACATGCATATACATGCATGAAAACTAGGTAGACAATCTTAACAACATACACAGACATGCATGACAACATAGGTAGTTAAGCTTGACAACAGCTTGACAACATACACAGACAAGCATGACAACAAGGACTATCACTTCCTGACTTCTATGGTGACGTGATTTACAAACTTCGTAAGATCCTTGGTCATGATCACTTTTATACTATCGTTGTTAACATTGTTAAAATGTTTATCAAAAGAGGTTATGACTATCATTTTGCAACGCACTGCATGCTTGGTGGTGGACCCATTTACAGTTCGCCACTAAAGTTGACCGAACAGGCTGTTGACCCTGTGATGACGTCTATCTAAAGCCCAAAAGGACGGTGACGTTTGATGTCTGTCTGCAATCTTGTCTAGTCGTGCCCTCAATGGTTTATTCTCTTGTTGCTCTGGCTTCTGTCAAGTCATTGAATACCTTCTTTGTGGCTTTCTAGGCTATTGTTTTTTGTATTTATATATACACGAGCATCTTTGTGTTTTAATTGTATTGACTATTAATGCTGCTTTGTTGGTTAGAGAATAGTTCATGGCGGGGATTTCTTTATTTACACTGTCCCGTTTTATTCGGATGACAGTAGGGTAAGTGTGAAGTTTGGTGCACCATAGATCCTGGTTTAAACCCCTAGCGGCCTTTTTTGCCACTGACCTTTCCAAGGCGATATCCCTATTGTCAACCATTTTTGTGTTTGTGACGTTATACGCATTTAGTCTTTAACACTGACATTCATGTTTGTCGTTTTGCGTGTTTTTGGGTTTACTGTGTTCTGTGAAAGCTGCATTTCCTGTTCGACTTTTCTACTTATTTGTTTAGGTAGACAAGCTTGACAACATACATAGACGTGCGTGTCAACATATGTGGACACTCTTAACAACATACATAGACATTCTTGACAACATAGGTAGATAAGCTTGACAAAATACATATACACACCTTCTCCGATTCTCCCGGATTGTAACTTGGCAGGAGTGTCAGAAAGACCGATTTACATGTCAGATTGCCACCTCCAATATTAGCAACTTGACCAGGTGCAAGCGTATTGTTGTACTTTGTCTGACATTCAGCCTGAAGAGTTGGCCCCCCTGCCTTGACCAGAGCTTGACACGCTCCACGACTCATGTCCATATGTGCAGATGTTGTACACAGAATAACGTCTACCTGATAACAAGAGAATATATATGGCATATACGAGGACTGAAAACAGGAATCAAACATTTTATTTTATGAATTGTTAGGGCAAACCCCAGAAGAATTAAAATATGAGTAAGATGAAAATGTCACTTCAGATTTAGACCAGATGGTTGACTTTGGACTGTTGTCTACATTTAAATACACAAAGACATTCACATGTTATACATGTTATAGCGAGTGTTAAGATCCACACAAGAGCACCGCAGGCCGATGAAGACGCTCGTCCGACTGTTTAAAGCAAATCACGCATTTATTTGAGTAGGGTATGAGCTGTAATTTGAGGAATAGTGCCTTAAAAATGAGTCAACATAATTGTTAAACAGAGCAAGTCCGTTACATAGGCCAAGGTCAGCCAGGCCAGTTACAGGCTTATAACCCATGTCACAAACAGTATCTTAAACTATTCAACCCCCTGATCTATTATTTGTTGATGGGAAACATCAACATAATTTGATCAGTTAGTTAAACGGATGGAAGAAAACATTTTCTATTGAAACACACAATTTATCCCCATTCAGACTTCATGACGTTGAATTCAATAACTGGAAAACACACACTATAAACATTTACGGATGTATTTATAGCAAGTTGCCCTGTGTTCAACTGTTTACCAAATGTCATAAAGATTCCTTTTACTTGTTTAAAGTGTTTAAAGTGAAAAGCAAATAAGTTTCTTAACATGTAAATGTATTTTTAATTGCAAAAGCTGTGTAGCTTATTTCGTAATTAAATTGTGAAAAATACATAATTACAATCTACGCACCTTTTGCTCTGCAAGATTTGCAACAGCTAGCTGAACTTTTACTGGACCGATCTGAACATCTGAAAACGTACAAATCAAGTATCATAATCTGAAAAGGGGCGTTTATTAATTAACATTACTTACCTTTTCCCGGTCACCGCAAAACACGATACTGGGTATCGCGTTATACCTACATCGAGTAACGTGAGTTTTACCTCCACCTCCGCATTGCTAATATAACAAAAATCTAAATTATTTTCTGTAATGCTTTATATTTTGAGCAATATGGTCGAGCTCACATTGAATAGGATTGCGATAATGTAACTGTAGGTATAAAATAGTAAGTGCCTTGTAGTATACTATATTATACAAATGCTACATTCATGAGAGGTTGTACATTCTTACTATCATGTATGAGATATTTATTTTATTATACTGGAATACCCTCGTGCTAAAATAAGGTTAATTTAATTTTCAGTACAGATTTCACTTTACAGTTTTGTGTGATTTTTGTTACGTTTGAAGTTAAACATGGCTTACGCACACCAACGCGCACCAAAGCTGCACATGTGATTATTTTTTTTACTATCACCCAGCGATTTACTATCACCATGCAATATCGAAAGATAGTAAGAAATTACACATTGTTGCCTATAGGGATATAGCATGGGCGTTTTATGTGAGGTGTAATAAAAGGTACATGTATGTCGTTACCTTGTGTTGGTCTGGCCTTCCTTCCACCAATCAGTTTTTTTTCTTCATCTTCGAAAACCTGTAAAAAGTCACGTCACATTTTACTTCCAAAATACGGTACAAATGTCCCTTACTTGTTGGAAAGTGATCATGACTAAGTACCTTACGAAGTTTGTAACTCACGTCACCATATAAGGTCGTTATAGGCATCGATCTACGCTTCCTGAATTACTTTACATTTTAAAAGTAGATCAGAGTTACACAAATAATTTGCAAAGATTTTTCAAGTTTATGGTAGCGCTATGGTAACGATATGGTAACGGTAACCATGATGGAATAGCTTTTTAGTTATAAAAAGTTTACGAATGCTAAAGTCTTCAACTCGACTACAAACTCTAGAAAGAAGAATAAGTTGAGAAACACAAACCCCATAGCAAGTTGCTCAGGAACATTCCCGTCAAAGTGGGGATAATTTATAATGTCAAAACTGAAATCATCTCTCTTGCCATGGACTTTGCTTATAATTTCTTCACTTCCAATAAAGAGATGTTAAAGAAGCGACATTGTCGGAAATACTAGCTTTTTTTTAAGATGGCAATATAGATGTAAAATTCAAACAGGAAAGCAGCATTCAAGGACGACTGTCAACCACAAACACACAGAGAAACAAAGAACAAATGTAAAGATGAATAAAAAGCCAAATAAGACATCACAAACACAGAAGGGTTGGCAATAGGACTGACGTTCGTTTGGATATATTGATTTAACCATTGTAGAAACTAAAGGGTTGTCAATGTTTAATATGTCATATGCCAGATACCGAGAGATGTTACTTAAGGCATCGAAGATATATGTCTGAGTATCCGGTGAAAAGCTTTTTAAATAAAATAAAAAGATCTGCGACAAGATGTTCAAAGTTAGTGTCCATAGGAATTTGTCTGTAAACGGTAGTTCCACACAACCAACGTAGTTATTGTGTTAACAAGAAACTGTTCAAGTCAGACAGCATGATAATCCGATCAGCCGCACTTGACTTTTTCTAGCTCAAAGGTAAAAGCTTATATTTTATGATATATGATAAATACCTGTATTGTCGGAGTATCCTGATGATATAGTACAAACTGAACGTCTTTTAGACTTGTTTTTGGATTGTTCGCATCAAAGGCTATGACAGCTTGGTACATCATCATGGCAACCATATCTGTTGGGTATTTCAACTGCCCGGTACCTAGGGCACAAAACAAGATGGAGGACTTGTTGGCCTTAGAGGCTGTATCCAGGCAATCTGTCATGAACTTTTGCAGGACCTAAATACAACATAAATAAGCAAGAAATACAATTTCTAACAAAAATATCTGAGAAGTGTTACCATCTTTCGTTTTGTGTATTGTTTTCACGAGAATTCTTTAGAAGAAAGTATATAAGAAAATGCTTTCTGGATGGCTGTTTCACCTTATATGGATATGCTATACCGGTAGAATCACCCTTTAGCCTCCCGTGGTGTCCTGCATATATTGCATATCCAATCCAGTTGACAAAAGCTTCGAGAGACTAAGAGCACCTGCATTACATACTTTGTGTTTGGGTAAGTTATATGTCTGACCTAAAATATGTAGTAACTTTTGCAGTTATTATTTGTTATTCGTTTTACGAACACCGCTAGGATAAATCGAAATTTTATTTAAAGTGTGGCGGACAACGACGGACGACGAACAAAGTGATCCCTAAGTGTCTGCATGCTAATAAAGAAATGACGGACATGTGCTTCTGGTTTAATTTTTTCTGCACAAAGGGTCAAGACGTTTTTATTTAAAATCAAGCGTCGAAGATCAAGACTAGAAAATTAAGTCACCGCCCGAGTGCATATCGTCTCAACCCTCAAACAGAGTTTGATTATTCTCACTTATGACACCATTTGATGCAACTGTGTTAGATAGGTGAGTGAGTAAATGATGTCACTGCACGTGTGCAGCTTGTGTCAATAAATACTGCACAGGGAATTCCTTGGAAGCAACAAACACATACAAGAGAGAAAAGTAGCAGACTCGGATTTATTGAGTCTGTTCATTAAATTAATGTGCAACACCGCTCACGCCCACTAGCACCGGCTTAAGAGGTATTCTACTTTAAGCCATTCAGACTGGGTTTGATGTTTCCAAAGGTTCGTTAAGTAATAACACTACTGATTTGTAGTCGGGCACCTTTTAAGGCCGCCATACAGCACTAAACAAACGCTACTGAAAAGGAGATCCCTTGGAAGCATCAAACACTAACAAGAGAAAAGTAGCAGACTCGGTTTTTATTGTTATTGAGTCTGTTAATGATAGTACATATATCAGAAAAGCTGTTTCGTTGTCAAATAGGTAAGACTATGAGATAAATATATACGTCATGTGTAGGTTATCGATTTTATGCTTATTCTTATATGCTGACTACAGAATAGTCACTTAACAGTATAAAATGTGTGCAATTCCCGCATACACCAACAAGGCGGATATTTTAGTCGACTTCTTTTAGTTTTTTAATTGAACGAAGGGGATTTTGTTGGCTTAGAAAGTATATCGACTTGTACATGCCAAACCAGCGATCCAGCATACATAACATTAACAATAAGGACGTATTGAAATACTATTTCAAATTACATTTCGCTATATACAAGGAGTTATCAAAATGAAAACAAAAAGATGCCATACGTTTTGTTTTCCTTAATATAAATAATAGTATAATAGCATGTGTCTTTATTATTTCTAATCACCCATTGTATATCACCTGTTTTGCCGAGGTTTTATCGTTCCAGCCGGGTAACGCTGTCAAGTAGACATTCTGACACTTAAGACTTCCACAAGCATCAACAACTGCTAATTCTCCATGATCAATACCCTTCGGGTACTTTCTCCCGCACAGCTGCTGCAGCTCATCCCCACCCACTTTCAATATAGAGCGACCGGCTGCGCCGTTAGCCAGGTCTAAGTTTGGTGACGTTGATACCACTAGAACATCACCCTGGAGTATAAATCAAACACAATGCAGTTATAAATGTTGTGCCTATATTTGGTAGCTGTAAGGGACCGTAACGTTATGAATACTGAATTTTGAATTTGTACTGGTTTTGTTGAACGCTGACGCGCCATTTTGGGTTACACATCAGCTTTACTGCCTATTAATGCTGCATTGTTTGTTAGAGAATATAACCTGGCGTGGATATCTTTATTTACACTGTCCTATTTTATTAGGATGACAATAGGGCAAGAGTGAGGTTTGGTGCACCTTGGAACCTGGTTTAACACCCCACCCTCACCCCACCACCCCGCCCCGATCCTTTTTGCCACTGACCGTTCCGAGGCGGTAGCCCTATTGTCAACCCTTTTATGTTTGTGATATCGTGTCTTGCTTTCGTTAAAATTGTTGTTTGTTTCTATGCGTTCTTTTGGTTTACCGTGGTTTTTGAATGCTGCATTTCCTGTTCGACTTTTTATATCTACGTTTAGCTATACTCTCTCAACAAAACCTTTAGTACAGATGTTTTATTGATACCAAAAGTAATAGCAGTCGTCAGTATATCTATTCCGTTGTTTTTCTTCTTTTGTTATTCGGTACAATCTTGAACAGTCACAGAGATGTTCAAAAATGCCTAGGCTAAGTTATTTATTCCATTATGTTTTTCTGTGGGTAAAGTGTATGCTAATCGGTTTCTCTCTCTCAAGGCGTATGTCACTAAGATGTTCTCAGATTGCTTAATTCAATGTTCGCTATGTCTTTTCAACGTGTGCATATTATTGCATACTATATAACGCACGTTATGGCACACGCCTTATGGCGCTGTACTGTAAACTTGTTCACTCCATCTGCCGAGTGTATTTTCTGTTCAATCATTTTTTCACAATTAATCCACCCGTCGTGGTGGATTTCTTGGCTATACAATTGGATATATAAATAAAAGATTACTTTATAAAAGTCATGTTAATACAGTGGCCAGACATTGCAAACTAACTTACACTTTGCTTTCCAAGTTCTCCTTTCACGAGTCTGATTCTAACTCCATGCTTTGCCTTGAAGACTAAAGGTGTTGTGGCTGTATCATCATTTTCTAAAACAGTGTAAAAGTGTTAAGACTGATATTCTATCATATATACTGAACGACTTTAAAAACGCATGTCGTATAATTTGCAAGCTGTTATCACATTTGCGAACCAGAAAATCAAAGAAAATATAGATATAAAAATCGAACAGGAAATGTAGTTTTCAAGGACCACAGTCAACAAGAAATACGCATACATGTGTTTCATGGAAAACTGGATCTATGATGCCATACAATCCCTGTGGGATGAAAAGATAACAATATTGATTGGATGTACAGGGAGACTTTCTACAGTCGCCACACAGCACAAATAACACTACTGTGACACTAAAGGTAAATATAAAAGTCGAACAGGGAAATGTAGCATACACAGAACACAGTTTACCAAAAACACGCATACAAAATCTGAATTGTATAGCTGCACAACTATTGCCAGATAATTGATAAATACATTTAGCTGCGGATTAGTTTAACTGTTCAAAGTTTTCTACGTCATCAAATAAAATCTTATTCTCGCTTTTCACAGATATTGCAATGTGTGAATTGTAAATATATATTATTGTGTATTGATTTCGATTTAAACAAACATAAACATGTTCATGAAACAAAACATGGCCGGAGAACTTTAAAAAGTTTAAATAATAGTATGTCTACACCTGGTTAAACCACACAACTGTATGTGTAATGTATCATTGGTAATTATTCATTTTGCACTTAATTACCAAGCGAATTTTATATTTGTCTTTCATATAGATAGCCAGTACTCATTGACTTGGTAGAATCCAGAGCAACATGAAAATAAACCATTTAAGGGTGCGATAAGACATGATTGAAAACAAACATCGAACGTTTCCGTTATGATAGTGTCATAACATCGTTTGATAAACTTGACAACCAAGATGACAATAAAGCTGATAACTCAGCTAAAAATACATTTCGCATATCAAAATTTAATTCTAAAATATATCGGGAAAAAAATATATAATGCGTTTTCTAGTGGTACATTTTTCCTTTAATATGTATTTGTCAGTGGTTTTCGAATAGCGAGCAAAAGCATTACGTGGTCCATGTATTAACTGTCATACCCCATCCAACCCCTTCCCCAAGAAGCGAAAACTGGGTTGGCTGGGGTATGAAATAAAAACCTTAATTTCGGCTTAAAAGGTTTGCATATTGTAAAATTAAAACATTTAATAGGTAATTTTAAACAGGTTATCACATTTTTTTCAGTAAAAACTATTTTTAAACGCGTTTTAT
The DNA here is from genome assembly GCA_037043455.1 of Cyrtodaria siliqua. Classification (NCBI taxonomy): domain Eukaryota; kingdom Metazoa; phylum Mollusca; class Bivalvia; order Adapedonta; family Hiatellidae; genus Cyrtodaria; species Cyrtodaria siliqua. The sequence continues at coordinate 117,089 of JAWPHD010005852.1, read as the reverse complement.
TGTCGAAATGCTAATAGAAGCTTTCCCATCGCTTAATGGAATTAAGGCGGGACCACGAAATGGAGTGTTCTTTACCTACATACAAGCTTACTAACGAATGTGCTGGAATGTATTGCTGGGATTTGTTCAGGTATTTACGTTTTAAATCCGAATCTGTAAACACATTTTCGAATAAGTTCTCTATTTCATCAAACAAATCCAGTATGATCTTCAAAGCAATGTATAAAATATAATTAACAATAAAGTGTTTTAACTGAGACATTGGGAAAATTAAAATGAACTTCTCTATTTCACATTACGTGGTCCTGCCTTAATTCCATTAAGCGATGGGAAAGCCTATATTAACAGGATTTTAAAATGGAAAGATCGTTGACAGCAAAATATGTTTAAAAATATTTTTTACTGATAAAGTGTGATAACCTGTTTAAAATTACCTAATAAATGTTTTAATTTTACGATATGCAAACATTTTAAGCCGAAATTAACGTTTTATTTCATACCCCAGCCAACCCCATTTTCGCTTCTTGGAGAAGGGGTTGGATGGGGTATGAAAGTTAATACTTGGACCACGTAATGAAGCAGAAGAAAAGAAAATACCAAAGCGCTACAATAATAACTACACAAGTAATTAAAGGGACACGCGGCAATATTGATATTTGTAAAACTCGCGGCGTCCCGTTAGTTTTCCTACATCACTTGTTTAGTCTTTAATATTAATTATAGGAATAATATAAAGCAGACTGTTTTTGCATATTACTGACGGTTGATTATAGTTCATCAATAATATATTCAAACCTATGTGTGAGTATGTTCCAGAGATTTAAAGTGAAAATGATACTGGATTAATAAATCGAGAGGCTAATATTTTAATGCTTGCTAAATATGTCAAGATGTTCAGTACAAACCTTCTTCTGAATCCGACCCTGAGGAGACATCTTGAAATGGATGTCGAGTTTCTTCGTCATCCGCTGCCAACTGGTACGTTTCAAATGCATCTGGGAGGTGTATTATGCACCTTAGGGATAAACACTATGTTAAATATGGTAGACTAAGCATTAAGATGTAGTATACGAACAGTGATAAACAAACATTCTTCCTTTCGATTTGTGATTCGTTAAAGTATGTTTATTTAAGAAATAGAACATCGTTTACTGTGAATTATTGTTTAATATATCACGGTTTGGAGTTCAATTGTAAACAATAATTTATTGTTTACAATTGTACGACAAACCGTGATATATTATAGATAATTCACCGTAAACGATGTTCTATTTCTATTCTAATACCCCTATAATATGAAAATAACGCACACATCTGAAATCTTTCGCATTGCTTTGCTTGCTCTCCTAACGTTGCATACGTTACAATGCGCAATGCGCAATGCTTATTCTCCTAACGTTGCAAAAATTACAGTGATATATCGTTCAATATAACGAGATATTTTAAACTAGGCTATATAGTGCGGCTGTATTAGAATTTAAAAACAAATGATGATAATGTATGTGGCCTATTGAAGTAGGAGTCATACGTGAGTTGACATAGTAGGGGGACTCCGCTCCTTCATTCACATTATCCAATTGTTCTGGTTTCCGACTGGTGAGAGGAACAGACAACTTTAAAACATGAAGTCATCAAAAAAAAAAAAAAGAGTATGAATGGAGAAATTTGGAAATCGCTGAACACGATAAATACAAAAAAAATATTACCGTCTCGGTGTGATTGAACTGTAGTGAAAAGTGCTTGCTACGGTTCACGCATCTAGCCAATATCTGTTAATAAATACCGGGCTCAACGATCTCCAAAGATCGGAATGAATAACAGTTCTGCTTGCATGCACGGGAAGACGTTTTACCGCCGCCACACTGCACAGGCAACGCTACTTTGAACCATACGCTCGGTGAATTTGACAAAACGGATGATTTGATATACGTCATTAACCTGTTGGCCTCATTACCTACTGACCATTCCAAGTCGGTAACCCTGCCTTCACCACTCTTTATGTTACGTATTGTCCTTTTCATTTACAGTTTAAATATGCTCATATTTCGGTTTGTGATGCAGTGCGGACCTACGGTACCATTGTGTTTGATTGCTGTGGTTGCTATTTGACCATTTTTTTCATTTTCTTTTCAGATGTCTCTGGTACCCATACTTTAAATTTTAAAAAGTGTAAGTTTGCCATTAAACGCACATTGTCTTTTATACTAAGATATCAATATTACAATTCAATGTTAAATCTTTTTGAACAACTATTTTCTTTAAAGTGTTATCTCGCCAATCAAATTCAACTTTCAGAAGTGACATATGTGGACATACCCCGTATTCTTTTCAATACCCTCAAGGGTTCCCTTTTCCTTCTCGCTTTTTAACACGTTCCACACTGCCACCTTCTCTATCTTGTGTTTCTTTTTGATAACACCTTTTATTAGCTTGTCTAGCTCGCATTGTGTGTTCTTGATACCCTCCTTGGTTCCCGATAACAAAATATCTTTGTCTTAAGATAAATAAAAGTGAGTATGTAGCTGCAGAAAAAGTAAAATAAATAAATCCTTCTCTAATCTTTAAATGACTTTTTAACTATGATCATTCTGAAATATATAACATGCTCCCCTGCAAATAGTAGTTTAGTAACAGGGGCCTATAACATCTTGTAAAAAATACAAATAAATCTTTAACAATAATTTAAATAGTTAATATAACCTGACTACGATTTGTTACTAGGACGTGTGTTATAGTTTTAAAGTTCTTTAAGCAAGCTGTTTTTACATATTAATTTAATTTACAAAATTTCAAATTCTGGAATTACAACTGTAAGTGTGTGTGCAGTTAGTGTTTTACAACACTTAATATTAAGGAGAACTACACTTTGTTCATACCATACAATTATAAATGCATCACATTTAAAAAGAACTATTTTAATCATGCGTGAGGCTATAAATCTGATATGGTACTTGAACAAGTTAAATAAAAAGTGTTACAATAGAATATACTTATGCTGATATTGCTCAAATTTTTATTTTTCGTAAAGCCAAATTTCAACAAGTATTACAGGTATTATGCCTACCTCTAACAGACACCTTCATTTTGTGTTCCTGGAATTTGTTGCGGATGTCATCAATACTATTCTGTGCATGCATTTTTATAAACTTAATTTCAATAGATCCACAAGGCATTGTCTCTTCTACAATCATGTTCTCCTCAATGAAATGTTTTATCATTTTCTCGACCATATTCACATCGTTCTTGAATCCAAAAACAAGTATCACATTCTCATTTTTTAATTGTTTAAGTTCAGACTGATTCTCATATTTCTCTTTTACATCACCACACAAGACCTTCCATTTGTCCCCGCGGAATAGTTCTACTGCATTTGGTACATATTTGACACGCTTTTCAACAATGACATCACAGATTGTTCTTTTAACCTTATCAGCCGTTTCCTTTGTTATAACATAGACAATCAGTTCTTTATCCGTCATTTCCCATCCTGCCTTTAATCCTTTTTTCTGTATCACCTGGTTTAATTCACTTACAACCTTTGGTCTGTTATTCACAAAGTGTACGCAGTCTGACGTGTAGTCATGTGGACATTCCACAGTCCTTATTTTGTCAACTTCCTGAAATACTTCGAGAAAAACATTTTTAATATCTTCTGGAACACCTTCAACCATTACCTCGGCCTGTTCAATATATACATGTATGTCAACTTCTGGAAATTTCTCTCTCAGATTGTCAAATGCCTGTACAGAATCAAGTAGTTGTACTTTCTGTGCAGACTGTAATTTCTTTGTCTCTTTGCTTCGTCTTAAACGTCTATCTATTTCTTTTTGTTTTTTCTCAAGATCTTCTCCATTTCTGTTGACATCATCCGGGAAACCGAGGAGAGTAATTGTTCTTCTATCATTATCAATCGATGTCACCATCATGGTGGTTGTGAACTCACCTGAAATATTTTTGGACAATATTTAGACTCGGTCATGCAGCCTGCTTCTGATATCTGCAAGTAAAACATATGCATAATACGGTCTTTGCAGGCCGCGACTAGACACTAGTGTGCATCCTCTAGTAAGGAAGGAAGTGTGGGTGTTCAATGAAAGCGACATATAATTTACTACACAAGCAGATGTTAAAATAAAACAAAATCCAACATTGTAAATATGGTAATATTTGAATCACAATACGATGCATCCCACGCCATGGTAAAATGCATCCTGACTTTCTTTTGTTGCCACACCTTGGGAAAGGCATATTACATCAAACTGAGTGTTCTCATTGTGATATTCAAACACTTGCCGCGATCATACATTAAAAATCATAGCTTTCTCCGGCACTCTCACACATTGGTCAGCAAAACAGATAAAGAGATCAGCTCTGAAATTCACCAACCATTCTTCCGACTATTCTTAGACTTTAGGCTCAAGTACTTATATTTTGTTCGCAAATATTCCCATGACCTTCACAGATAATCAATCGTATGAAGTTGCTATATCACTTATCATATTTATACATGATTTGATTTAAACATATTTTATTGCCAATAATGTGTTACATACAGAATATTATCCACATATATACAATAGAAATATTATTATGACAAATGGGTCGGGTAACAAGTTCTACCAACATTAGTTTAAACCCTTCCCAGTTAACATCTTGAAATTGCAAATGCGTATGGCTGAGTGAAATAAATTACAATAATTACAATGGCAAATAATACATTTAGAGAGAGAGTGATGAATAGTGAACACAACATATGAGAGAGAGAGAGAGAGAGAGAGAGAGAGAGAGAGAGAGAGAGAGAGAGTTTTCCCCAATCTCTAAGTTCTTATAAGTTAGAAAACATTAACGCTTTTAACAGTGTATACATGTTACATCAATTGATATAGCTCTAAAACTTGAGATATGTAATAACAACAACAACAGCAAACACTATAATGGTAAGAATGTGTCGTAGAATCAGACCTAGGTAAACCTATGTGTTTCTCGTATATATGTTTGAACTGCTGCGAAGAGGGATTCATTTTCCCTGTCAGTTATCTGTTCACGACCATAAAGGAGTGTGCTTACATTTAACGGGTGTAAATGGCGAGTAGACTGAAACAGATGAAGCCGATAAGCTGAAAATGTGTTACACTGGAGAAAATAGTGTTCATCATCTTCTACTTCACAGCCGCACTCGCAAGTCGGTGAATCTCGTAAATGGTTTAGGTATAAGTCGTTATTGAGATTGCTACACAAATGCCTCATTCTGGCATGTAAAACAGCTTGTTATGAACGTTTATCCTTGTAACTTATAGAAATGTTTGTGACTGAAATTCGCATACTTGGGCTTAAGTCTAAGAATATTTTCAAGAATGATTTTTTTTTTTAATTTTCAACCACCAATTTGGTAATCCATTTATTCTCCCCGTATTTGGTGGATGGGGGTCGGGGAGAGCCATCCCCCGATGCACCTTACAATATTGAATGCATTTATTTATAAACAATAAAAAACAGTAACAGAAGTGTTAAATTTGCATAAGAGAGTTTGTTAACTTGGGACTTTTCCCTTTCTATCATTTCATCAGGTCATGGGTAAGATTTGTTTTGCAATAATTGTAGCTGGTTGCGACAGCGTTGTTATCATATTAATGTCAAAAACATAGTTACAGAGCTGCTTTAAGGGCGGTAACTCGTATGATCTTGCCTTTTTTGTTACAGAGAGTTATAGCCTGTAACTTCAAAGAAAGAGAATATGCCTCATGATTTTTATAAACATTAAGAGTATTTAGAATTGTATGTGGCATGATATTTTTAAACTGAGGGTGTTTGCAGGAAGACTATGAATCTCCTCTTTAGTATCTAAAACTCTGTAAATTATAAGCTTTTAAGCTCGCATACTCAGCTTATATAAAGCTCTGTAAATTATTAACTTGTACTCCACCCATGACCCCCATGACTAAGTAATGAACAGAAAGGTTTTTTTCTAAGTATATGAATTATGATGTATGATTCAATGCATATTGACATAAAATGTGTACTTATTTTTACTTATATAATGTATATGCTATATCTCACATCATGATGTAGATTATTAAGTGGTAATGACAGGTATCTAGTTATCATTTAAACAAAATAATACAGTAAATATATTAATAAAAGCAGTAGAAGAATAAATTGTTTTGTAAAGTTTAGTGTTTGTCATACCCCTTTATTACACAAACATTCAATATATTTTGGAAGAAGAAACATAGTGAAGGTTTTTGGTAGAAAAAAATGGCATTGTAATTATACTCAAGAAAGAAATATTTGTATAATGGAAAAACATACTTGAAAAAAAGATAATGTAGAAAATGGAAGGGCAAAAGGTAAATGCTATATATTGCAGCATGTGTCTATATTCACAATATTATGGTTCAGCAAAGATGTTCTCACATCGGCCCCATATTTTATGAAATATGGATCTTTTGAGTTTTTATAAGCAATGTATTTTTCAGTTTTATAAACTGTTTTTAAAAAGTAAATACAATGTTTACAGGATGGTGCAGAATTATTTTGTTTTTGAACGAATGATATTTTCCTAATACTAAAATCGTATTTAGTATAATATCTCATTTGTCATTCCCTAAAATCGGAGTCTGACCAGCTGTTTACAGTCTCAGTGCATTTGCTATTAATGAAAGTAGACAAGTTTGACCAAAACAATTTTGAAACTTCGCAGTCATAGAAGAGATGTTTATTGTTTCCACAGTTTTATTACAAAAAGTACACATATCTGAATCAGCAATGTTCATGTTTTTAAGTAAATAATTGGTACCCAGAATCCTATGGTTGATCCTGTATTGCAACCATTGGTGTCTTACATCTTGATTTATTTTAAATGTTGAAGCAAATATTTTGTACAAATTCAGGTGTCTACTATTAAGTTCTCAAGAATGATTGGTGAATGCAAGACCAAAACTCGCACTGTACTCATACATTAGCCAGAAAAATAGATAAAGGCTTTCATCATCGTCACCATTATCTTCAGTAATGGCGTCCCTCTTCGTGGCCGAGTGGTTAACGTCTCCGACTTGAAATCACTTCCCCCTCACCGCTGTAGGTTCGATCCCTCAGGGGCCTAGAAACTTTATGTGAGGAAGCTATCCAGCTGGCTTGCGGAACGTCGGTGGTTCTACCCAGGTGCCCGCCCGTGCACGAAAATTGCCCGGAGGGGCACCTGGGGTCTTCCTCCACCAATGGAAGCTGGAAAGTCACCATATGACCTTAGCTGTTGGTGCGACTATAAAATCCAATTCATTCATTCATTCCCTCTTCTAAATAAGAGTAAATTCGCGATAAGCCAATTATTTGTAAACAAATACTAGCCAGCAAGTATATATTTAAGAAATAAAATATTGCCAGCGGGTTTATATTGTCCCAGATCTGGTGGGTGGTATTTGAAATACATCGATACCAAGGGCCGCAGGTGTATCATGAAACACATTTTGTCGAGAGATTGCACGAAATACAAACAAATTCTCATAACTTACATTTTATGCCTATCTCTCAACATCAAACGAGAAAAATATACAGCTTCATCCTATTTAAATGTGTTGTTGGAACGTAGCGACGCTTAAAATAACGCATTTCATTGCGTTGTTCTGTTGCATCTGACGTTTAAATGACGTCTCAACGGTTAATGTGTTTTCTGGCGCATCAATGACGTCTTAACGGTTGACGTACATGACGTCAGAGGTTTATATAGCTTTTTCCAGACAGCTCCCATAACCAATCAACATTGAGTATTTTAATAAACCATGTTAGATTTAGAGATCCGAGCTAACATCTGTACCTAAACACTGTCCAGAAAAAAAAGATAAACAGATCAGAGGTGTCCCTCTCTACTATACCTGAATGAAAAAATTGTAGCAAATCATTCCACACAAACTTAGAGATAGTTAACTCTCTCTCCTTGACATGCTGCTGCTGATAAGATTCCAAAAGTCCCCGTACATCGTCGGTCCATGTTTTAACGCGGTTCCGAATGTTTGGTGTAGACTGAGTTAGTGTGCATGACAGCTGTACAGACTGGTCATCGAATGTCAGTATACAGTGTTTTTCCTTCATAGACTTGTGCAACTCGCCACAGCATTGTCTGTGTAAGTAGAAACATTCTGAACTTTAAAAACATCTGTAACGTATGTGTAGTTTTGAATTAGGAGTTCGCTAAGGTTCTTGATTCGTGAATGGATCTAACATGAATAGTTCTTTGATAATTCCGAAAGTGTTTTGTAAAATAGAACTGATCATTCATAAAAGTTATTTAATCCATATTTAACGCCATAATCTTTCTAAAGTCAGCTTTTATTAAAAAAAAGCGTGCAAGCAAAAACATATTTTCAAAGATCTCTAAATTGTACCATTCGGGTACATTCAGTACGCCGACATTATTCTGTGAATTACACACATTTTCGTGTTTGTTTACATTAGTAAAACGAATCTCATTTTGTTACTTATTATGTATATAAATTGAACTAAACCTAAAGTCAAACAACAATTTTATTTGGAAGAACATATGTTATCCCCATTCCAAATACATAGTCGAAGTCTAGAACATATTAGTAATTCTGAAAAAAATAAAGCTATAGACGCAAAAGTTGATATAAAATTGAAACAGGAAAAGTAACATTCAAGGACAACAGCCAACCACAAGCACATACAGAAACAAACAACAATTATAAATATGAATAAAAGGCAAAAGATGACATCACAAACACAAAATGGTTGACAATACTTACTTTAAACATATTTTATTGCTTTTCTTCTATATACAAGCAAAAGGGTTGGGCCACAAGTTCTTCCAACATTAATGAAGGCCCGTCCCAACAATATTGTAACTAACAGCTAACAAGATGGCAATACAATTAACATAAAATATTCAAATATATTTTTCGATGAACAAAAGAAGAAGAAAAAAGGAGAGGAGTAAGTAGAATAAAGTTCTAGGAAAAACTAAACAAGAAGGAATGAGTGATGATGCTGTGGTTGTAGGATCCTGCCCCGAGCGGTTGTCATAACAGTGTATATAATGTCTAGTCGTTATCAAATCGTTTAGTATCTTTAATGTATATTTGAACATGATTAAAAATAGTGCTATTATCTTTATCTGTATAACTATCTTTTCCAAATAAAAATACACGAACGCTGAGCGGGTGAAATTGACGGGTAGCATAAAAAAGACGAAGTCGTTCATTTAAATAAAACGGACATTGCATAAAATAATGTTCGGCGTCCTCCTTTTCATGCCAACACTTCTCACAGGTTGCGTTTTCTTTGATTTTGTTTATAAACAAATCATATTTCAGGTTACTGCATTTGTTTCTTATCCGTGCATGAAATACAGACAATCTACGAATTCCAGAAATATAAAAAATAGGTATTTTGGGCGGATTAAAGTAGTGATTTGTAATAAGAGTTTTAAAATCAGAAAGAGAGTCTGCATTTCGTATATGTTCAGGTATTGTATTCCATAACGATATACAAGAGGGAATAAACGAATTACTAAATAGCTGCGTTCTCGTATGAATAGATACGTAATCATTTGAATTTCTTAAGTTGTAAGGGGCTACTCTGCCAACTATGTCAGGGAATAAATTTGGGAAATAATCGGGCAAATAAACAGCTTTAACATTATAAGCAATTATTAATTTTTGGTATTTTCTTCTCTCTTCTAATGGTAACCACCCAATTTCGGTATATAAATTACGAATAGACGTTGATCGTGTTAATCCAGTGACGATGCGAGCTGCTTCATGTTGAATAACAGAAGCATATTCAAGTATTGGTCTCAAAAACGATAAATATATTTGGTTTAAAGCTTTACGATTGATTAAAAACTTTATTTTCCGCATCATTCCTAATATTTTAGAGGCTGACGTAGTAATATTGGTAATATGTTCGTGCCATTTACCGTCATGACTAAACGTTAAACCCAAGTGTTTATGGTGTTCAACAAAATTAACTGGCATATTATTAAAAATCAACGAGGGTTGTTGTATATGTCTTCTGAGAGTAAAAATAATAGCTTCAGTTTTAGTTGGATTAAAATCAACAAGCCACTGTTTAGACCAAGCAGATATAATATTAAGATCGTGATTTAAGATTCCCTCAAGATCTGCAATATTAGACGAAGTACTTGCAAGAGATGTATCATCTGCAAAAAATACGAGTTATACTAAGAAGATTGTCAGCAATGTCGTTGATATATATAAGAAACAATAATGGACCCAATACTGACCCTTGAGGGACACCAGCAGATGTCCCTTTAATGTTCGAGTAACTTGAACCGATAAATACCTTTTGGGTGCATTCTGTTAACTAACTTTCGATCCATTTTAGCATATTGCCATTAATACCATTTTGTCTGAGTTTAAAATGTAGGCCTTTGATCCATACTCGATCAAATGCCTTCGACACATCACCGAAAATTATACATGTGAATTGGTTAGCCTCAATACCTTGACAAATTTGGTGATACATATCAATCAGTTGATAAACAGTAGAATGGCCTTTTAAAAAGCCGGACTGCAACTTATAAATAAGATTATTTGCAATGAAAAAATTATACAAGTGTTTATACACAACCCTTTCCATTAATTTACCAATACAACTTAACAACGCTATTGGTCTGTAATTTGAGGCTAAGTTTGAGTTTTCTTTCTTAAAAAGTGACTTTATAATGGCAAATTTCCATTTATCTGGAAATTTACATTCAGTGAGTGATTTATTAAACAATAATGCCAGAGGTTTAGAAATAGAGTGTTTTGTATTTTGTAAAATTTTGTGGATTATTTTGTCCTCACCAACTGCTTTATTTGGATTTAAGTAGAAATTATATCTAAAATTTCAGTTTCGTTAATTTGCATATCTGTAAAAGTATTTTGTGTTTTAAGAGTACATTCTGGAAGTTGGACATTATCTTCATTCTCATGTATTGAAGAAATAGAAACAAAATAGTTGTTTAAACAATTAGCTTTATCTATATCACTGAAATAATACTCTTCTTCGCCGTTCGAAGATGTGGTTTTTAATGGGGGAATATTTTCAGAGTTTTTATTAGACTTAACTAACTGTTTGAGTAATTTCCAGTAAAGTTTTGAATTAGACAATAGAGCTACCGCCTTGAAACGGTCTATAAAGTGTTTATACATACCGTTGAAGAAATGTGGAACATCTCCCTGTCAGTTTAACAGTGACTGGTGCGGGGATTTTTAACACGTGTAGACTGGTATCCCAGATACATCCAGCATCGCAGGAGTAGAACGGAGACACACGCAACAAAACCCCATCACACCTGTGAGTCCTTTTACACAGTGTCTGTACAACTAGAAAGTACAAACATTTAATTCAAAAAACACTATATGTGTAAAATTAGTACATGTTTAATTAATTATCATGTGCTGGCAACGTTGGTGTAATCAATATGAATTATTTATTTCTAACATTACGTATGTATTTAGTTTTAAACCCGAATATCCTAATAAATGACAACTATGAGTTTGAGAGATAACATTTAATATACATGTATATTGGCATGTTTAGAGGAAAAAATGAAAACGTTAAACATGTTACTAAAATATGATAAAAATCTAAGCATCGCATTTCAAGCTTGACGTAAATTACATTATAATATCAACAAAACAAAAACGCCCATGTACTTGCAATCATGTCAAGATAAATTTGTATTCAAACATTATTAAAGTTACATTACCATGCTGTTACTTTAGTAAGTAATGCATTTAAAGTACTGTAAGTATTTTGTTAAAAAGTACTGACTGTGTTGCAAACAAACAAGAATCAAATTATAATGTGCTGTGATACGGAAGCATCATCAACTCTAATTGCTCAGCATGTGTAGCTCCATCATTATTTAAGCATGACAAGTGAACAAAACAAACAGTAGCAATACGCGCAACAATGACCTGAGATGGAACACAGATAGATAGTGTGTTTTTTCTTCCAAGCATAGGCAAGTATCAGGACATGTGATCAGAGTCCGGTGGTAGCATTTTGTCTCCAGTGCATGTAATGTCTTCCGCGTATCAGCTTCTTTGTTGTCGGATGCGAGATGTTCATTGTTTAAAACACTGTTCATGGTATGAGTTGTTGACAATAATTCACGTTATGTCTGTAATACTTATCTATCCATTTGTTCGGTCAAAGTCATCGAATGTATGCTTTTTTGAAATACCAGAGCAATAATACCTTTTGAAAGTACTAAAACGTGACAGCTTAAAAAACACAGAACATATATAAGAATACATGCTGAATCTTTATAATACAACATGCAAGCTCGGAATGTCTTAGAAAGAACAGACTATCCTTTGAATCCTAGATACCAACACATTGCTTATTGAATCGGTATACCCAAAATATGCTAGATTGAAATATCATGGAGCAAAATAAATTTTGAATCCTAGTTACCAGCATATGGTAGCTTAGAATATCATTTGACAGTATATATTTTGAATGCTAGTTACCAAAATATGCTAGCTTGAAATACCATAGAACTGCATACCTTTTGAATACTAGTTACCAACACAGGACAACATACCTTTAGAATCCTAGTTACCAACACAGAACAACATACCTTTTGAATCCTAGTTACCAACACAGGACAACATACCTTTTGAATCCTAGCTACCAACACAGGACAACATACCTTTTGAATCCTAGTTACCAACACAGGACAACATACCTTTTGAATCGTACTTATCAGAAAATGCTAGCTTGACATACTATATGACAGATTACCTTTTGAATTCTAGTTATCAAAATATGTTAGCTTGAAATGCCATAGGACATAATACCTTTTGAATCCTAATATGCTAGCATGAAATACCATAGGATAGAATACCTTTTGGATCCTCGAAGTGTAGAATATAGCAGCTACCATCCTCGGCTTCTTCCACGTCCTCTGAAGCTAAATCTCCCCCTGTGGCAAATGTCGTATTTGGTTTTAATATAAAGCTTTATATATCAAGGTAAAGAATATATGTTATTCCACCATACTTCTGTATAAATCAGTTAAATTGAATTGGATTTTATAGTTGCACCAACAGCTAAGGTCATATGGCGACTTTCCAGCTTCCTTCTGTTAATCAGGGGGCTGGCGTGGCGCAGTCGGTAGCGCGGCGGATTTGTAACCGGAGGCCCCGGGTTCAATCCTCCGTGGTGCCACTGAGTTCCGTCGGTGTGTTCTTGGGCAAGACACTTTACCTTAGCCTCGTCCGTCGGATGGGGACGTAAATCGGGCGGTCCCGTGTATCGGTCTATCTTCCGAGCACGTTAAAGAACCATAGGAATCTATTCGATAATAAGAGTAGGGCAGGTTCCCGGATTCCTATGTATCCTTCCCCTCTCTCTGGGGCGGCTCTTAATAACCTATACTGTGTTGATGAGCCGTTAAACAACATTCAATTCAATTCCTTCTGTTAATCACAGCAAAACAACAAATGATCTTTTTATGTTATGCCTTATAATCAAAGTTTATGCAGTTAAAAATTATATGTCGGTAAATAGCTATTCATAGCTAATATTTGTTAAATGCTTAGCCAACAATAAATAAAGTTAGAATTAAATTGATATGTCAATAATAAAATTTCTATTTTTAATTCACTCTAACATCTAAAATACTTGACTGATTTCAATACAGTACCACCATTTTTTTAGTTATTCCCAGTCCAACGATATAACTTTCATACAAACTTTCTGGGGAAAAAACTCATTTTCCTAGTTGGACTATTTCCAAGCAAATGAATAAATCAATAGTATTTCCATGAAAATGCACAATTCAGTAATATCAGTAAGTTTTATAATAATATATAGCTAAAACACCACTATGTTACTATGTTGCTATGCATGTTGCTATGTTACTATGTTGCTATGCATGTGAGCTTTAACAAAGTTATCTCTCATGGTATTTGAGTTCTGCGCCTGGAAGAAAAACAAATTATGCATTTCCTATGAAAACCACAAAAGATAATATATATGACAGAACAATGAGAAAGTTCTTAATTACAGAAAACACAACACAATAAGGTTATTATATGTATACATTAAATCATTTTAAGAGCGATATCTCTTAGGGTATTAGGTTATATGAGTAATGAAATAAAGAGTATGGCCGACAGAATGACATGATCCAGAAATGAGGTGTCAAACCATTCCCATAACCCCTCGACCCACAACGTTCAAGTGATGTATAAGTAGGTAAAACAATATTTCAAACAAATGTTCAGGTTTGCAGCTAGGATATGAATAAGCAAACATTTTCTATATATTTAAGTTAACTCTTGATAAAAACAAAGGTGAACATAGGCAAAACAACATAGCAAAAACACCAACACATATACCACAAAAAAAGAAATAGGTTACTACTCAAAACTGTACAGACAAACTTAAGTGAGTCTAAAAGACTGAATAATCTTTTTCGACTATACACTCTTTTTTTTTCAGACAATCCAAATCAAATGAAAGGAAAGTTTACCTCCATTTCTCGGAAGCTCAAAATAATATGCCAGGCCATCTTTACTTTTGATTTCCATTTCACTACTGACGGCTATCCGCGTTGGTGTGGGTACCTCATACACACTCGGCTTATGGCCATCAATTGGCTTTGCTTGGATCCTCTCCCTTAGTCTATTCATATCTGCAGTATACAATGTAGTATATTCATATATGCAGTATATAATGTAGTATATTCATATATGAAGTAAGTGATGTAATGTATTCATATATGAAGTAAGTAATGTAATTTATTCATATGAAGTAAGTAATGTTATTTATTCATATGTATATAGTGTGTACTCTAGTTTATTCATATATGTAGTGTGTATTATAGTTTATTCATAGATGTAGTATGTATTGCATTCATTCATATATGTAGTATGTATTGTATTTAAACATATATGTAGAATGTATTGTATTTATTCATATTTGTAGTATGTATATTATTTATTCATATCTGTAGTATGTAATGAAGAGTATTCATATATGTAGTGTGTAATGTAAGTTATTCATATAAAACATTATTTATTGTGTAATGTAATTTATTCATATGATAAAGTATGTATATAGTTTATTCATATATCTAGTATGTTATAATGTTTATAAAGTTATGTAGTGAGTAATGTCGTTTATTCATACATGTAATATAGGTTATTCACATATGTAGTTTGTAATGTAATTCATTCATATATGCAGTATAATATAGTTTATTCACATATTTAGTATGTAATATAGTTTATTCATATATGTAGTTTGTAATATAGTTTACCCATGTATGTAGTGTGTAATATAGTTTATTAAGCTATGTAGTATGTAATATAGTTTATTCATATATGTAGTATTTTATATAGTTTATCCATATATGTAGTATGTAATAGAGTTTATTCATATATGTAGTATGTAATATAGTTTATTAATATGTGTAGTATGTAATAATGTGTATTCATATATGCAGTATAATATAGTTTATTCATGTATGTAGTCTGTAATATAGATTATTAATATATGTAGTCTGTAATATAGTTTATTTATATATGTAGTATGTAATATAGTTTATTCATATATGTAGTATGTAATAATGTTTATTCATATATGTAGTATGTTATATAGTTTATCCATGTATGTAGTATGTAATATAGTTTATGCATGTATGTAGTATGTAATATAGTTTATTCATATATCTAGTATGTTATATAGTTCATATATGTAGTATGTAATATAGTTTATTCATAGTATCGATTATGTTATATAGTTTATCCATGTATGTAGTATGTAATATACTTTATCTATATATGTAGTATAGAATATAGTTTATTCATATATATAGTATAGTTTATTCATATATGTAGTATATAATATATGTTATTCATATATGTAGTATGTAATATACTTTATCGATATATGTAGTATGTAATACAGTTTATTCATATATGTATTATGTAATATAGTTTACTTATATATCTAGTATGTAATATAGTTTATTCATATATGTAGTATGTAATATATTTTTTAATTAAATATGTAGTATGTAATATAGTTTATTTATATATCTAGTATGTAATATAGTTTATTCATATATGTAGTATGTAATATAGTTTATTTAAATATGTAGTATGTAATATAGTTTATTTATATATCTAGTATGTAATATAGCTTATTCATATATGTAGTATGTAATATATTTTATTCGTATATGTAGTATGTAATATAGTTTATTTATATATCTAGTATGTAATATAGCTTATTCATATATGTAGTATGTAATATAGTTTATTTATATATCTTGTATGTAATATAGTTTATTCATATATGTAGTATGTAATATATTTTATTCGTATATGTAGTATGTAATATAGTTTATTCATATACGTAGTATGTAATATAGTTTATTTAAATATGTATTCTGTTATATAATTTATTCATATATGTAGCATGTAACATAATTTGTGTATCTTTAGCCTATGTTTTATATTAATATGTTTACTCATATAATAATAACTAATATTATGTATTATATTGTTTATTTGTATAGTTCTGCAGTGTGTAATATAGTGTGTAATATAGTTAATTCATATCTGTAGTACATAGTACAGGTTTATTCATAATGTATATACGGTATGACATGTGTTCAAATATGTAGTATATAATGCAGATTATTTATTTGTCACATATCGTCCATTGTCTGTTGTTAGTACACATGTGTAAAACATCCTAGAACGATTTTGATTGTGTATATTTATATATATATATATATTATATAACTGCTCGTCAGGTTTAGAAACGGTATATATCTGTTGTAAACTCTGCCTGTTGATGGTGAATAGCGTATATATTATGTGGTGCATAAGCCCCATACACACTGCTGTATATTATATATACTCAGCAAAAATAAAAAGTGTCGACTTTGTTTTCCTGCAATATCTGAGACTGTTAGAAAGAACTAACAGTTGTAGCATGATTTTCTTTTAATAACATCTCTGTTTGATGTTCACACAAAATTTCATCGAAATATACCGAATGCTTAAAAAATAAATCAAACTTTAAAAATATAGGTGTGAACGTAAAGATTAGCGACAATAGAACAGATTTAGCAGTCTAAGCCCATTAAAATACACAGAAACATGTTCAATATCTCATGTGTCCACCGTTACACCGAATACACTCAAAAATGCGACGTCGCATACTTCTGACGTAACGACTGACGAAGCATCGAGCGTATTTGGGACGTCGTGTACGTCAGGATGACCCTATCCAAAGTGTTCAGGAGCAGCAGCATACCTTGCAGCAGCAGTTGTCCGCGAATGGAAAGCATTAACTCTAGAATTGGTCAGTCGTTACTTTAGAAGCATGCGACGTCGCATTATTGTGTGTATTCGGTGTAACGGTGGACACATGAGATATTAGCGAGGTTTTGAATGTTTTTCTGTGTATTTGAATCGACTTAGACTGCTAAATCTGTTCTATTGTCGTTACCTTTACATTTGTTAAGTTTTGTTAATTTCGTTTTCACACCTATAATTGTTGTTTGTTTCTATGCGTGCTTTTGGTTGACTGTGGTCCTTGAATGCGGCATTTCCTGATCGACCTTTATTTCTTCTTTACAGCAAAGTTTCCTTGTTTTGCAGACTTTTCTTAAAACAATTCTTATTTAGCTACATTTCTTTCGATTATTAATTTTAAAGTTTGATTTATTTTTTAAGCATTCGGTATATTTCGATAAAATTGTTTGTGAACATCAAACTAAGATGTTATTAAAAGAAAATCATGCTACAATTGTTAGTTCTTTCTTATTGTCTCAGATTGTGCAGGAAAACAAAGTGGATCCTTTTCTTTCTTTTTTGCTGAGTATCGTATGATCCAACATTTAAAGAAGTAAAGTCTGTTTCGGGACTCTTAAGACTCCGCCTCAGGAAAATAAGAGTTACCACCTCTGTCCTTTTTCTTACAAGTTTCACCTCTTCCCAAAATAAATAAGAGATAACAGCAATCAAATCATACTTGCCTATAATACAAGTCTTTATCTTTATATCATAAACTCTGAAATTGTTATATCATTAAAGAATGGTAAATTATATTTAATTTAATGATCTAACTATTCAAATTGAAATCAGTAAATAAATAATTGATATCATAGAATAAAATTTAATTTCATCATACCGATACGTCTAAATTTTATATTTATTAAAAGGATATCACTAAATTAATGTTCAACAGCATTCATGTTCGAAGGCATTACAATAATGTTTGACACCATTCAAAGAAATACTAATATAATAAAATTAAATACTGAAAAGGAGATCGTTGGAAGTAACAAGCACAAACAAGAGACTCTGTTTTCCTGAGTATGTTCACGAGAGGTAAATACAATGTGTAACTCCTCTCAAGCCCACTAACATCGGCTTAAGTGGTATTCTACCTTAAAGCCGCAAAGATTGGGCTTGATGATCCAAAAGGATCAGGAAGTATAACACTACTGATTTTTAGTCGGGGCGACTTTTTACAGCTGCCACACAGCACTAACCACACGCTAGTGTGAATGTCAATACATACTGGAAAGGGTGTCTCTTGGAAGAAGCAAACGCAAGCAAGATAATAAAGTAGCAGACTTGGTGTTATTAAGTCTGTTCATGAGAGCTTATATAATGTGCAACAACTCTCACGCCCCTAGCACCGGCTTAAGCGGTATTCTACATTAAAGCCACAAAGATTGGGCTTGATGATCCCACAGGATCAGTAATTAATAAGACTACTGATTTGTAGTCGGGCGACTTTTACAGCCTCCACACAGTACTAAATAAACACTACTGTGAATGTCAATAAATAATGAAAAGGGGATCCCTTGGAAGCAAACAAGAGAGTAAAGTAGCAGACTCGGTTTTATTGGGCCTGTTCATGGGAGGTAACATAATGTGCAACTCTTCTCTACCAAAGGCTTAAGCTGTATTCTACATTAAAGCCACAAAGATTGGGAGCCGCCACACAGCACTAAATAAAGCACTAAATAAATGATAAAACTGTGCACCATATATACCTGGCGTTCCTTTGACAACCACGAGAGCTTCGGCATTGTTGGGATTCAAGAACGATTTTTCCTTGACAACTTCTGCATTAGATCTCGCTTCTAAATAGTTGGCCAGATTTTCAAGACTCGACTTTGGGTTTATGTCTGTCAGGTAAAGATAGTGCTCTTGTTCTTCCGTTACGTCAGGCTTGAATATGATTACATGTATAACGTGAACTAATATGGGTTTGTATGCAAGTTTACAAATAGAGAAAATTGACACAAGAATAACAACTGAACATTATTTAGTTAATATAAACGTGATACTACACAGCTTAAGGTCACACTGAAGAGTTACATCCCTTGCAATCTTGTGCTTTATTAAATAGAAATTTACTATTTATCAGTTGTTGTTTATTTAATATATTCCTGTGTTACAAGAATAGAATATGTTCGTGATTTCAAAAAGGTTACAACAGGACTGAGTGTATTTTTTAAATTTGGATTGAAAACTTTAATAATAATAATAATAATAATAATAATGATTAATAATATCAACAACAACAACAATAATAATAATAATTCGAACTGATTTACCGCGGCGTGACCTACTAAGTAGTAGAGTGTCCGCCTCGCATGCTGGAGTTCAATTCCGGGCCGGGTCATACCAAAGACGTTATACCAAGGGTACTAGTAACTCACTTGCTTGACGTTCCGCATATAAATGTTAGTTATAGGACAGGTCGGCCCGATATAAGTTTGATATGACTGGGTGAGGTATAATATGACTAAGATCCTTAAAATCGATGTCTAACCCCTTGCATACATATATTTTAATTATAACTGAAAATTACTTACTGTTTCCAATTTCTGTTTTGGTTTTGCATTTAGACTGCTCTGACTGCCAGGTTCTACAAAATAAAAAAATATCAACCAACTTAAAAATAATTGTAAATGTTTACAGAATACTGTTAGTAAACAAAGTTATGAACGACAATTCACCTTTGTTTATTTGCCTGACTTTTTTTTATCGATTTAGTTTCTATGGCTTCTTCTTTAAGGCCATGTCTAGTGCCTGCCTTTGGTGTGGTTTATCTTGATTTAGCTTGAATCTCTACTCTATGACCTTTTTGAATATTTTAGCACTGGGTTGTTTAAACCAAAGCGACCCTTTTGCCATTGACCGTTCCAAGGCGGTAGATCTTCCCATTGGGGAAGACATATTGTTTTTGCTGTGTCCATCCGTCTGTCCGCCCGTCTGTCTATCTGTATGTCCGTCTGTCACAAATCTTGTCGCCGCTACTCCTCCTCCTAAACAGCTTATTGGATTTTGACGAAAATTTACAGGAAGCATCGGTATAATATCTAGTTGTGCATGTCGCGTTTGTGTTCCGGTTCGATGTTTTTTGACGGAGTTATGGCCCTTTGACGTTTTCACTTTAAATTTGTTGTCGCCAAACCTCCTCCTAAACCGCTTGTTAGATTTCGCCAAAACAATTACAGAAAGCATCGGTATAATGTCTAGTTGTGCATATCGCGTTTGTATGCCGGTTCGATGATCTTTTTCGGAGTTAGGAGTTATGGCCCTTTGACATTTTCACCTTAAATGTGATGTCGCCGCTATTCCTTCTCCTAAACCGCTTGTTGGATTTCGACGAAATTTTACAGGAAGCATCGGTATAATTTCTAGTTGTGCATGTCGCGTTTGTGTTCCGGTTCGATGATTTTTGACAGAGTTATGGCCCTTTGACGTTATCACTTTAAATTTGTTGTCGGCACTCCTCCTAAACCGCCTTTTGGATTTCGCCGAAAAAAATACAGGAAGCATCGGTATAATGTCTAATTGTGTATATCGCGTTTGTGTTCCGGTTGGAAGATTTTTGACGGAGTTATGGCCGTTTGACATTTTCACTTTAAATTTGTTGTCGCCGCTACCCCTCCTGAACTTCATGTTGGATTTCGACGAGACTTGATAGGAACATCGGTATGATGCCTAGTTGTGCATATCGCGTTTGTGTTCGGGTTCTTTGTTTTTGTGTTTTTTTTATCGTCCGTCGGATGGGGACGTAAACCGGGCGGTCCCGTGTATCGGTCTATCCTCCGAGCACGTTAAAGAACCATAGGAATCTATTCGATAATAAGAGTAGGGCACGGTTCACGGAGTCCTATGTATCCTTCCCCTCTCTCTGGGACGGCTCTAAATAACCTATACTATGTTGATGAGCCGTTAAACAACATTCAATTCGATGATTTTTGATGGAGTTATGGCCCTTTGACATTTCAAGTTTAAATTTGTTGTCGCTGCTGCTCCTCTTAAACCGCTTGTTGGATTTTGATGAGACTCCATAGGAAACATCGGTATGATGTCTAGTTCTGTATATCCATTGTGCGTTTCAGTTCAATAATTTATGAGGAGTTATGGCCCTTTGGCATTTTAACTTTAAATTTGTTGTCTCCGCTACTCTTCCTAAACCGAGTGTTGGATTAAAATTCCTACCACAAACAGGTCAATATGAATGACCTTGACCTACATTTTGTACTAAGGTAATTAACACTGAAGTTTTATTATATGTGACTAACAGCACTACAGCGGTGCATCCGTGTTTCATGGACATATTTTCTAGTTTTACTATTTATTTTGTCTTTTCTTGTTACCCATAAACCTAGGTTGTGCAGTAGGTGGGGTGGAGAAACATCGCGCTTCATGGTCCGTCCTGTTTAATTATTGCTTTTTGAACTTAACTGATCTGGAAAACTCGCAGACTCGACGAGTTATTGATGCATACATCTTAAATAATAATGCATATGAAGCGTTAAGACTATGCGACGAATTTGTTTTGTAATATACTTAAAGTGTGATTGATTTGTTTGTTTGTTAGTTTGACTGATGTTTAACGTCATTTTCAACACATGTACGGTTAAACATGACGAGATTTTTTGAGTGGTTGAGGCAGACCACCCACTTTTCATGGATATAACCAGTACTGTACACCTCCCGAACATAAATGTGTGGGGTCAGTAAGATTTATAGGGGACGAGGCAATAGCTGAGTCCCTCTATATATCTGACTGACCCCACATATTTCTGAGGGGGTCAGTAACAAACCCATGATTCATTGCATCGAGTACCTTATTTAAGACAAACACCGATATTTAACCCATTTTAATGAAACGTCAACGTCATTGATACGTTCGCGCAATTTGACGTCACGGTCGGCATTATTATTTTTTCTTATTATTTTTGGTATCAACGCCTTAAAGAACTATTTGCAAAATATTTAAACTTTGAATCGGAATTGTAGTTCATATTGTTTTAGTGACCCTCTATGAAATGAATAATAGAAGGTCGCCATGTGGCCGCTCTAATCCAATGAAATTCTTAGGATTTTGTGCGAGGTGCAATAATAAACAATCTGAGAACTTATATTAGTCAAAGCCATTGTGGACAATGAAAGTAGACATTCTTGTCGGGTGATTGAATATTATGTACAAGTGAAAGAAAAATAACTAATATAAAGTGATTTATTATTTCAAAATATTCGAACGTCATGAGGGATAATCCCTTATCTTTATATTTAGGTTAAATATACATATGTACAACTAATTAAAACAACCATGGTGTTAAGCATTATTTTTAGTAATTGCATGTCACAGTCAAGAACATATAGCATGTTTCACATATTACAATGTTTTCATTACGAATTTGGATGTCAAGAGTTAATAACTGACCTATTAAATGACATGTCATAGAAACATCTGACTTATAATATAACGAACTTTACATAAGGATGGCCCATAGCACCAAAGACAAAACACAATTTACTAAGCAGTAATTGGGGAACAAAAGTTGGCTTACGTCACCGTATTTTATTCAAATTTGAGAACTTAACAACAACACGGTGATTTCGTCATATTTTGACTGATATCTGACATGTTTATTATTGATCTTTTTTTTCTTTTTCTTTTTTTTTAGAAACGGCATTGAGCACTCCTTTTAATGCTTTGTATGTTTTTTCATACCGTAGGTCAAGTTGCAGTTGTGTTTCCTTCGTATTTACCATAGTCAATAATTGCATAAAAAGCAGAGATGCTATTGTATGCCATAAATAGTTTATACAACGATAAACCATCGTTTATGTATCAAATGTTTTTGCTGGATTATGTAAGTGCTGTTTTAAAGCGAGCGACACGGCAATCTTGAAGTAAGTGTTGGGTCATTCCATTTAAATGCTGTTTTAAAGCGATAAGGCAATCTTGAAGTCAGTGTTGGGTCATTTCATTAAATGCTGTTTTAAAGTGACACGGCAATCTTGAAGTTCGTGTTGGCTCATGAAATGCTGTTTTAAAGGGACACGGCAATCTTGCTGTTCGTGTTGGGTCATGTAAATGCTGTTTTAAAGGGACCACGGCAATCTTGCTGTTCGTATAGGGTCATGTAAATGCTGTTTTAAAGGGACCACGGCAATCTTGAAGTTCGTGTTGGGTCAATCTCATTAAAATCATATCCTGATTACGCTTTGATAATCTCCGCTACTGGTGGCCAAGTAGCGAAGATGATCGTAGCATGATAAAGGGTCGGATTTTAATGAGATTGGTGTAGGGTCATTTAAATGCTGTATTAAAGGGACCAGGGACCACGGCAATCTGGTTCATTTAAATGCTGTTGTTTTAAAGGGACAGGGCAATGTTGCTGTTCGGGTTGGGTCATTTAAATGCTGTTTTAAAAGAACACGGCAATCTTGCTGTTCATGTTGGGTCATGTAAATGCTGTTTTAAAGGGACAGGGCAACCTTGCTGTTCGTGTTGGGTCATTTAAATGCTGTTTAAAAGGGACAGGACAATCTTGCTGTTCGTGTTGGGTCATTTAAATGCTGTTTAAAAGGGACAGAGCAATCTTGCTGGTCGTGTTGGGTCATTTAAATGCTGTTTTAAAGGGACCACGGCAATCTTGCTGTTCGTGTTGGGTCATTTAAATGCTGTTTTAAAGAGACACGGCAATCTTGCTGTTCGTGTTGGGTCATTTAAATCCTTTTTAAAGGGACAGGGCAATCTTGCTGTTCGTGTTGGCTCATGAAATGCTGTTTTAAAGGGACCACGGCAATCTTGCTGTTCGTGTTGGGTCATGTAAATGCCGTTTTAAAGGAACAGGGCAACCTTGCTGTTCGTGTTGGGTCATTTAAATGCTGTTTAAAAGGGACAGGACAATCTTGCTGTTCGTGTTGGGTCATTTAAATGCTGTTTAAAAGGGACACGGCAATCTTGCTGTTCGTGTTGGGTCATTTAAATCCTGTTTTAAAGGGACAGGGCAATCTTGCTGTTCGTGTTGGCTCATGAAATGCTGTTTTAAAGGGACCACGGCAATCTTGCTTTTCGTGTTGGGTCATTTAAATGCTGTTTTAAAGGGACAGGGCAATATTGCTGTTCGTGTTGGCTCATGAAATGCTGTTTTAAAGGGACCACGGCAATCTTGCTGTTCGTATTGGGTCATGTAAATGCTGTTTTAAAGGGACAGGGCAATCTTGCTGTTCGTGTTGGGTCATTTAAATGCTGTTTTAAAGGGACAGGGCAATCTTGCTGTTCGTGTTGACTCATGAAATGCTGTGTAATACATAACTATTTTTTCCTAAATAATATTAAAACTTAAACAGGTGGTTAAACCAATTTCTACAGTATAGTCTACAATAGTTTGTGTATACAAATACATATAACTTCCTGTTAAAAGCGTATAAAAACAATTTGCTTTCCACTTTTCATAGTAGTATTAATAATGATTTGCAAATATGTAATTTACGTAAAAATAATATTACGGGATGTCGTGAGATTAAAAAAAAAAGATAGTCGCGTGTCCCTTATAAACTGAAAGGCACTAACAGCCAAATAGCGGCAAGATTACACTACAAAATCGTTCATCCAAACTCTATCCAGTGTTCATGTGATATAATAATGTATATATGCTGATTAAAAGTATAAGTTTATTCGCGGGTTCCTAAAATAAAAATACCCGTGATTTAATATGCGTAAAATGAATTATGAGTTGGTAATTCTTAATACGACGCTCCAGTTCCTTTTATTTTTTGGCCTGGCTGGTTAAAGCCGTTTATATCGTGTCTGTAGAGTTTGGATTCTCAAAATATGTTAAGTTGTATATATAACGTTACGTCAGTTCCGTTTTACTGTGTATATTCATTGTTTATAAATACGCCACTGAGGAAGGCCGCAAGGCCGAAAGCTACGGCATAAATATAATTGCTAGAGTTTTTATTTATTTATATTATATATATATATATATATATATATAAATTATATACCTTGTCGTCATTAATTTTAGAAACGGTGAACATAGGTTGTAAAATTTGGCTGTTGTTGGTGGGATAGCTACTTTAAAAAAAATCCTGCTTGGTCTCTAGAAATATACACTATATGCCCGTTCTAATGTACCAGACCACGTAAAAACTACAGGGAATTAGGGTGCTAGGGTGAAGAAGATTGACATGACGTGTTGATTTTCATCTACATCTCTGATATATTGTGTGCTAGGAAGAGTGAAAGCGATGTTGAATATAGCGGGGAATGAATTGTCACTGGACCAAGTTAACATCATAATGATTGATTATGTGGAATGGAATCAAAAGTGATAAACATAAGTAAAAATTGCAATATGTTCCTAAATAAGTTCGTCAACAAAGATGGCCAATGGCGGCCATCTTGGATGCATCAAAGCATGGTGTTTAATATAAAAGGAACAACTACATAACATGCATATCACTTTAGTGAAGATATCAAAATATCTGATATTTCTAGTTGAGTAGTGGTCTGTGTATATTCTAGCCGTGACGGCCATCTTGGTTTTCGCAGGAAGTCAACTTAGATAAGGCCAAGTAGTCACCATAATTCTTGTTCATTTGAACTTTTCATGTTGAGTAGTAACGATAGCAGACCAATGTTTACGTCTATGTTGGTAAACTTTAGTTTATTTATTCTCTATATTAATTGTTATTTAATATACACGTATACTCAGTTGCAAAAAAAGTGTACATTTTTGAAATACATCCAATTCTAAACGTTGTAACGATCCATATTTTGACACCGAAATGTATACAACAGTCGCTTTCGGTCGACCGTAAAAAAGTCCGTGCAATGTGAAGCAATTTCAAGTGCAATTTAGCCTGATTTGCACGTGCATCTCATGGAAAAGCTACATGCTGGCTAAACCGTAACTGAGTGTATGGCCTTAATAGAACAATTCACAAATTATGATTCAGGCATGGATGGACGTTCATGTAGATCTATGGATTAAGGTAACAATTTTATTATAGCACAAATCACAGATTTTCATTTTAAATGTTTTGCTCTTTTTGGTTTTAAACAATATGTGAACGTAAGCTTCCCAAAATAACGCTACAAAACAACTACAGTCATAACATTGACGCAAAACTGATACAAACTCTGGAGTCGTATTTGGTGTAACAAAATATGTCATTGATGTTACCTAATTTTACAATTACAATCGTATACAATCATTACTGTGATGCAAAACTGATAATAAGCCTGGACTTGTCTCTGGTGTTGCAAAATGTGACGTTGATGTTACCAGTTTTCACAACAACACGAGTTTTACGATTTGAAAATACCAAATGGTCGATTTGAAAATACCAAATGGTTTGATGTTTGTCTTAAAACAGATGTGGCAATGTTTCGTTCACCAAATGGTTGATGTTTGTCTTAAAACAGATGTGGCACGTTTCATTCATTCCAAAATAACCCCACTACACGTCTACCGTATTAACTGTGACGCGCAACTGATAATATTTCTGGAGTGGTCATTGATGTTTCAAAATATGTCCTTGATGTTACCTCAGTGTATGTGCTGTTACCGTTATTTATTTGCGATATAGTGGTAAAATTGATATTGTCATATATTTTAGTTTGCCATTTCTATTTCAAATGTTATGGTTTGAAATAATTTAAATAGTATTTAGGGCAAAATGATGTTTAATATTTTTATTTTGTTTAAGTTATTTAAAATTGTAATGAAAAACACAGTAAATTTTGACAGAATTTGTCACTATTAACCATGATAAAAAAAAAACTATCCAAATATTTAGTTTTGATGTAAACACAGTAATATATGAGTCACATTAGTGTGATATTTTACTTTATACTTTAGTTTTCACCGTTTAATTTATCAAACAAGTTCGGTAACATCACAGGCACATGGCAAGGGTTGTTGCTGCTTTAAATAATAATAACACATTTATTTAAAACCTCTGTGTTTGCATCTTCTACGTTTTGACTGTCCACATCCTCGTTTATGCTGCTATTATAATAAAATTTAGTTTGACACATATTCGTTTTGCAATTTTGTTCCAAATCTGATCTCTCCATTTTTTGAAAATGACCAGTATACCTCCAAGAAAACCCTCTTCCCAAAAAAAATCATGTTACAGGGCATAATGGCTGAAGAACTCCGAAATCGTTGTGTATATATGGTCCCGTTTCAATCCCCGATGACTCTTCCATTTTGCTTCAGCAAACAAGGGGGCAAAGCATTTGTGATAAAGCATTTGTGATAAGAGTGAATTGTCTTAAAATATTAAATCCACGAAAGGTGACAGTCATCGGAGAGTAAAACGGATTATTTGTATTATACAGACAACGACTGCTTAAAATTCACGAAATAAACCATAAATACTAATGTCACGTGATGGTACTGGGGGTGGCCCAGTTGGTAAAGCACTCGCAAATGTAAGCGAGGGGTCTGCACTTTTTCCCCTTGGTTTACGTCATTATTATAGTAATGTCGAATTTCGGTCAAAATCATATTATTTACAAGCAAGGTTTTACGCAAGTGTAAAATAGCTGCCGAGAGAAAAAAAAAAATAAGATAATAATAGATCAAGTCAGGGGTAGTTAAAACAATATTGAAAAAAAACGTGTGTCGCGTTTTCTTACTAGACACATTCTTCCCGATTTTGTCCTTCAGTTCTTCCTACCAAGCATTTTGAATCAAATGTGGGCGACCTCGCTTCTTTCTGTTCAAATATCTTGACATGCCTTACATATGGATTACAATTCACCGTGTTAGAAGTACACATCAGCACATAAGTACAATTGTTCACATGTAAAGGAATCGTGTGCGTTAGCGCGTACATCACAACACATATAAACTGTTCACTGCTACCATAAGATTTGCGTTATCAAAGTGAAACCTTTTCTACCTTACCATTTGTAATAATGACAACCATAATAATGAAAATAAAAATAAAAAGTAAATCAGCAGGCTTGAACACTCACTTCCCCGGAACTAACACGACGCCTCAATCAACTGCGCTACAGAGGCAAGTGAACGTTTGGTCGCTAATATACATATAATAATGACTTCATAATAATGACTGCGTGCTACACTTAGTAGACTGATTTACGAAAAAGTCATTTCAGCAAGTAAAACGGTAACCTTTTAATAACAAAATATACCATTCAAGTTTTTTAGACGAGTTCACTAGGAATTGAAGTTGCAATGCATGCTTATCGTCAACTACATGATTCACAGTCTGTTAACAATAGACAAACACAAAAACCGTCGGTAAATATGACTGATTTTGTGACTTTTCCTTTGACGGGTGTCAGATTTAAACGATCAGTATTGTGTTGCTGTGAAATGAAATTAATTGTGATTTTGTTAAGTTTGACCTACGAATATGGAATGTTCATTATACCTATATCAAATTATTATTGTATTACGTTTTCTTATTAAATTGTGACTCCATATAAACTATGCGTTTCTTTTGCGTTTCAGTATATATTAGCAGTGTCTTCTCAAACATTATTTTTACATTAATCGTGATAAATATTATAATAATCCCTGTAATAATTAAATATGATCAAACATGTGCACGATTACCAGTATTCTATAATTAATCAAAATAGTCTGTTGTTTCTCTACTTGACCCACCCTACAGTACCATTACTGCATGCATTATAGTTATCATTTAACAACTTAACAACACAAGTTTTCAATAGTGTCTACTTAAAAAGAACTACTGAGAAATAATGCAAGAGATAGATTCCGATTATACCTAACATGTTTGAAAGCATAAGCTAGACAATAAAAAAGTTAAAACAAGTTACAATTGAAATATAATTGACCGGAACAAGAAATGGAAAAAATATCTACCTATGACTAGAATTTTAGATAAAAATGTATAGAGGTCAGTTCAGCAATATACATGTACAGTCCCAAAGTGTATTGTAAATGGGCGTACCATTTGGGTTGCATCACTAATGTGTACGTACCTGTAACGTTTATACATGTAGTTATGTACCAGTCATTGTAATTAGGTGCATTCATTCCAGCTGCGTAGCGTGACCGGTTTTCAACATACACCTAATACGAGTGGGGTAGTGACTGGGAGGAGGTGCCACAGAAGGGGTTTTGTGTGTGGGCGTGGTGTGGGCGTGGTGTGAGGGTGGTGGGGAGCGTACCCACCGAATTGGCTTTCATCTTTGGAATAAAATGATACTCGTACACGCGATATTTCTTTCCCCCACCCACATCCACCCCTACAAAAGAAAAAATAAATAAATAAAAATGGTAATGTTTCACTCTTACCCTACTCCCCGCTGATTGTATTGCATTCTTTGGTACTGCAAGAAATATTTCGACATATAGCTCTCAAGGTCATTCACGATGATGTAGGTCATCAATGCAAGGAGAAAGCAACGACTTAACTGGCCAGGTCTTGAAAAAGACGTGTTCAGTAAAGTCGAAAACTGTGGGCGGTGTATAACGAGGAATAAACCGCTTAAGCCGGTTGCTGGACTGGTGCCCATTCTTACCACTAAATCTATGGAACTAGTATGCATGGACTTTTCGTCACTGGAACGTTCAAAGGGGGGGGGGGGGGGGGGGGGTGTACGAACATGTCATAACAGATCATTTTACTCGTTACGCGCAAGCAATTCCTTGCCGTAACCAAACCGCACAAACTACTGCGAAGGCCCTTAGTATAGTACAGTTTTCCTGAACGCCTTCATAGCGATTAAGGTCGTAATGTTGAGAGTAAGCTTATTAAAGAGCTTTGCAAAATTGTTCAGGTCAAAAAGACCAGGACTAAGCCCTACCATCCAATGGGCAACGGTTCAGCAGAACGGTTTAATCAGACCCTTCTCAAAATGTTGGGGACACTGGAACCAGATAAGAAGTGTGACTGTCGATCCTATGTTGCCCCACTCGTGCAGGCATATAATGCTACCATGAGTGAGGCAACGGCATATTCACCACATTTTCTCATGTTTGGGTGGCACCCAATGCTATCTGTTGATGCCTATTTAGGTATTGATACGGCAGCCGAGGATGATGTGGACCACACTTCCTACGTCCAAAAGCTGCAAGGGTGTAAGAAATATGCGTACCAAGCTGCCGCAGGTCAAGCTGCGAAAAATGCCGCTCAGAATAGAGGCTCGACAGAAAGATTACGGAATCCAAGCTTGCGATCGGGAACAAAGTCCTCGTTCGCAAGGTTGGTATTCAAGGTAAATAAAAACTGGCAGACAAATGGGAACAGGAACCCTATTTGGTAATACACATTCCAGACAGTGATATACCTGTGCATAAGGTGCAACGAGACACCGGGAAGGGCCCTTCCCGAATGCCCTATCGCAATATGATACTGCCCTTTAATTCTCTTCCCACTGACTGTCCAGTGGATATACCAAGACAAAAGTTGTTGCCTAGAAAGCCGGTCTACACACGAAGTAGGTCCTCGAAACCACTATCTGATAACGACAGCTCCGAGAGTGACAGTTCCTCACTGAGTGAATATTCATTTCCTTATAGTATTCCTCAGCCTAGAACAAACCACGACAGGACCGAGGGTAAACAAATTGTTCCAAAAGTGTCAAGGGTACTTAGTCCTATTGCAGTGGATCGACACGTATCTGAACGGGATCGTGCTGATACTAGTGTATATTCCCATTTCCACAGTGAACATGGGTCTGATAATGTTGATCCTGGTCCTGATACTTCGCTGGGGATATCTCAAAATAATGTGACCAGGTCTGCAAGTGATACTCCGGGTTGTTGATAATTTGTCTTTGGGGACTAGTTCCCCAACTCCGACAAATACCCCAGTCCCGTATCCTAGACTCACGACCAGACAGAGTAAACCCCCAGATCGACTGTGTCGGTGGGTATTTCCCCAGATCGCAACATTGGATGCTGCGGAAGTGTTTGTTTGAAATGTATTTTAAATTATTCAGATAGTTTATGTTATTTAATCATGTGTATGAGCATCATTAGGGTTCTAATACCTATTCATGCGACATGATTAAGTTGTTTTTAACTGTTCTGTGGTTAGCACACAGTAAAGTTAATGCCGGTACATGCGTAGCTAAGTGGGTACTTTTGTTGTACCACAGTATATACTCTAATGTTAAACTTTTATTACAGATGCAGCCAATAAGCATCATGTGAATGAGATTTTAAATATGCTGTTTAAGTGTAACAAGTAATAATATTCTGCTTTGCAGGAACCAGATATTGTTTAAATTATGATATATAATGTAGTGAGGTTTTAAGATATGACTTTATAGCATATGTTATTGTTACTTGTTTTTAAGAAGGAACAGGCACGCTGTAAATGTCATTTTCCTCAAGTGAGGGAGTATTGCACCGGCGTTGCCTGTTCGAAACAGTGTTTTTATTTTGGTATTATATACTGAAGGGAAAAAGAAACGCGACAAGTTGCAGTTAATTAGAGAAAGGACACAACTGTGATGTTGTAGGCGTTTTAATCACAGTACACGTTGTAACAAGACACCAGGGCTCAAATTTAAGCTGTTTTACTGGCATTTTGCCAGTCATTTTTTCAA
Source organism: Cyrtodaria siliqua (assembly GCA_037043455.1). Lineage (NCBI taxonomy): Eukaryota > Metazoa > Mollusca > Bivalvia > Adapedonta > Hiatellidae > Cyrtodaria > Cyrtodaria siliqua. Next base: position 85,190 of record JAWPHD010005852.1, on the reverse strand, counting down.
AATGTCAGTAAAGTTTTGAAGCACTGGCAATATTGTGCAAGTGCTTAACAGCTTTCTAGTTTAGAATATTGCTAGAAAGTAAAAGTATTTAGGCATAATATAGTTTATAGGCATAAATGACCAGTCAAAATGATAAGTAAAAGATCTATTGTTTATGGTTTGCTAGAGTGAACTATAATTTGCCAGAGTGAACTATAGTTTGCTAGAGTGAACTATAAAATGCCAGTTGAAAAAAATGCTAAATTCGAGCCCTGGAAATTCATGAATGTTGAAGTTCCTCTTTGAAACATTGAGCCAGTTCAGAACTGTATTTAACGAATAGAGTTTGCACAATGTTGCATCCTAAGTTTGCTCAGACACATGCTCGAGCCAAACGCATACTCTTTCAATAATGAAACTTTGCAGGAATACTATTTGCTGTGTTACGCGTTGTTTTAGTCTTTTTTCCGAAAGGAAAGATCTTACGTAGCCATGTACCATTAACAGCAGCATATTGTACATACAATATATAGCGGAAATTCCCGTGTCGCGTTTCTTTTTCCTTTCAGTATACATGTCATGTTGTGCTTGTAAAGCGTGATGTATGTAGCTACACACTTTTAGAGACGATTGCATGCGAGTGTGAGTGAAGCATAGTTTGCACGTGGCATGGAATAAGTGGTGCATTAACATCCAGGACGGGAAACATTGGCATTTAAACGGGTATTCCCCTCAGTCATGCCCAAGATGGACGGAAGTTAGGGGGAGCCATAACCAGGATGTGCAGGTATGTTTATTTAGATTATGTTTCTCTTGTCTAATGCTCCATTGTGCTATTATTCCATTTCCATGTTCATAAATGCTTTCGTCCTGTCCGCGTATTTGTGTAGTTTTGTGTATGTACTTACGGGCTCTATGCCGTCCAATACCACCAAAATATATTCTTATTTATATCCATCGAGTTGTTGTTGAACATTTATACAACATACGGTTACGTATATGACAGCAGTATTAGTCAAAGCTCCAGATAGATATATCTCGTAAAAAACAACTTTGGGTTTACCCGGCTGGACATACTCCTAAAACTAAGTTTTCCTGAAGAAAAAACATTGAGCTATTCGAAAAACAATGTTGCGCGAATGATCCTCTCCGTAAAGTAACGTAGACCGCCTTAATTTAAAAGATCAAACACTTTTATTTTGCTAATATTTTTCGTAAAAATCATAATGAATCAAACTGATTAGTTTTTCAATATTACCTGTATACACATGCTATAAACTATGCATACAGTACATATACCGTGTGCTTTCAAGCGACTCGCCACTCTAATTACAATCTGTTATTTCCACGTTTTGCACGTGCGCTTCGTCGAACATTTTGTAAGCGCGGTAAAAATCATTGCAAGCAAGAAATGAGCCTCAATGCATTTTGTTTTCCGAAAGTAATACGACAGGAGTGTCAAAGCGCGTAGGACGATGTGACACGGTAAGCTATCCGTACATGCGAGGGAAGAAGCAAGCTGCCAAAATTGCTCTGAATATGATTGGTCAATTTCCACATAGAACAGTTTGGACATCCAGGACAAAATATTCGGTCATTAATCAGGTTAGACTGTTCTTTGTCTCTTTGTATGGAAGGCGGGATTTTGCTTCTCTTGAAATTATACGTGCTCATTTATTTGTCCCAAGTAAAACAGATGTCAGATATCTACCACCAACGGAGGATGCCTTTAAATTCCATGCATATCGCGCTCTGTATCAACTTGCCATATACAAAGGAGCACATTTAAATCACCTTTGCCTCCATAGCCCAGTAGAATTCGGTAGAAATGTTATTAACGGAAAGCTACTTCCATTCATGATGGAAAAATCACCACGTCCGGCTTTTCTAAAGGGAACATTTTGAAAGTGCAAAAAGTTGAAAAGCCTCAAGTCATGCTCATGCTCCATGGCATCCGTTCTGTGTATTGCGGCATGTATGTGCACCGGTGAATTTGGAGCAGAGTGTGCAGAATCAGGAAACTGAGTTTAAACTGTCGATACTTAGTGGAAAAAGAAGCGCTGAATAAATTGCATAAATTTGTTAATGGATATACTTATATGATACACATATCGAAATAAAATAATGCAATGAAATCATAATTTTGAAAAATTAAAAATAACAAAAAAAAGAGTAAAAAAAACAACAACAAAAATCCATAGAAGATCTCTTTTTAATTAAGTGTCTTCTTTCGACTTCTACCTTGACGTGGTAAAGGGGTTTGAGTGCCTTTTAGTCCGAAGACCTATGTCCTTAGGTCCAACCAAACCAAACGGGTCAAGAGGGAGAGACCAGACCAAACGTAGTCGAGTGCATTCTAGTTTTACCTCCATTTGCCTTTTTATGAGACACATTTCTCTTTGCTTAAGGCGTGACACATATATTCCGTCTTTTTTAGACAGCATATATTGTAAAACTAATCACATTATTCCATAATCGTTGGAATATATGTAAATAATAATGTCAATACTAATTATGTGTCCAGTAATTTAACAGGTTTATTTTTAAACAGTTTTCAGTACACCACAAATATAGCTCGTATAGGCCACCGTATAATTTACACCGGAAGTGAATGTATTTATTTCAGAATATTCACTTAAAAAGAAAAAACTGAGACATAATATATGAGAGTGTATGTCTTTGGAAGAAGGAACAACATTTCAAACGACATTTGTATTTACAGTTTGTGTTACATATGTGTGATTCAAGGTAACGAATGGGCTTCCGTAGAAATTACGTTGCCATTACGTACTGCGGTCTGTTCACATATCGCAACATTATTTTTAGAAACCGCCAACACATATACTAATGAAAACGAGTATGTCCGACCGGGTAAACGAATTCTATATCAGGTGGCCTGGGTCCCGAACATGTACCTACCAAAAAATAAGTCAAAATGCCAGCGTTAGTTTCAAACTCGAACGACTGCACATGAGTTGTGGGGTTGGGTGGGTGGGTTTGGGAGTTGAGAAGGTAATATTGGATCATGTTTTTATTATCCCCAGTCATGTTTTTATTATCCCCACTCTTAAATCACTGATCAGAATTCAACCAAACTTAGTGTATGACTCCCCCCCCCACCCCCCACCCCCCCCCCCCCCCCACCCCCACCCCAACACACACACACACACACACATGATAAGGTTTAGCAAGAGCAGCATTATTTTAGCCCCTTCACCCAGGAGGTCTCATGGGTGTCAACATTTAAAATACACTAACAAATATATTACAAGTTGCTACTTGTCCATTTTTACACATAACGTGTTGTGTATATACGTGGTGTGTATGGTGTGTATATACGGGGTGTGTATGGTGTGTATATACGGGGTGTGTATGGTGTGTATATACGGGGTGTGTATGGTGTGTATATACACACCTATGGATCCCCGTGTGGTTGCCGGAGTGTCTACAATAGAATATGCAGCAATTCTGCAGTTCTGCAGGTTAAAATGTTCTCGGCCCATACTGCATATTTTAACTTTATGTAAATGGAGGATGAGCCTGTCATGTTTTTTCCTGTTAGGCGCCATATAACCTTTCATGTGTCAGTGCGCCGTAAAACCCAATTCAAATCAATTCAATACTTATCTGTGGAAGACAAACAACATATCATCGATTTAATTATTTCAAACTCGGACGTCTGTCCAGTGGTTTGATGGGTGGGGTGAGACGGTGTTGGGTGGGAGGGGTAGAGTTGGAAGGAGGGATGCAGAGAAATGTGTTTTAAATTATGTTTTTAATAAAAGGTCATGTTGATGGGATAACACGGTATACATTTCTCTCCTCCTACTTTACCCGTGGCGGCCTTGGTGAACGGGTCTCAAGAGTTCAAATACATTAAAAATTGAACAACACTGTCCACATTTTTGCACACAACTTGTTTAAGGAGACATTTCCCAACGCTACTTGAAAAAAGCATGGGAAGCTTGAATTACAGCCAGCACGCTTCATGGCTGTTCAACTCATCTGACCCTCCAAGCAAGGGGCAGATAACTTAATAATGTTTACTTTAAACATTTGCGTTTAGGTCACTTTCTCCCAAACTTTATGCATTCGACCATTCAAACTTCGCTTATAGTTGTTCTTGGGTAATACGTCACAACGTGTCAAAAAGCAAATGTGGATGTGACCTTCACTCTCCAAGAAAAAGGCAGATAATTGTTACATTTACATCACTTTCTCATGGACTATAATTATGCACTAGTTTATTTAAACCTAGTTTATAGCTTAATCTTTGGAAGACAAAACAATCTTTGGAAGACAAAACATTCTATTTCGACAGTTGTGTCTTGGGTAGTGCATCTTTTTGAATGCATGAATTCATCTATGACCTTGACCTACTTTTTGGAGCTGATGATTTTTCTTTTGATTTCTTTTTTTTTTTTTGATTTTTTTTTTGTAGAATGGCATTTTGTTTTTAAACAAATGCACTTAAATGTCATCTCAGCAAACTGTAAACTCCATTGGTTTTAGTTATTAAAATGTTTACAAACTTTCATTTAAAGCTGTACAGTCCCTATTTTAACTGGTAATAACTCATGAATATGAATGAGTCACGTGTGAAGTAGTTTCAAATCGACGAACACCCCAAAAGTCGGTATATAAGGAGAAATCGATACGTAAAATTTCACATTTTTATTTAGCCTCCGTACAGGTAATATCGATAAATATACGGCTCCAGAATACATGTGATAAAAAAATAATTACCCGGAACGGGATTTGAACCACAGCCTTGCACTTGTAAGATTTGAAAGATGTACGCTGAATCTCTAGACCACTGCTATTTATTGGTATTTTGTAGCATTTTTAACACTAAATAGGCATTACGTAATAACAAAAGCGCACACACAAACTCATCAAGAGCTAAATAACAAATCGAGATATGGTTGATTTCAGGCAAAGTATTAGTTTCATATTGATAAGATACAGTATTACACCAGGCAATGTTAATTTACACGTGCGACAATATGGACTGCATATTTATTATATATATTTAGTTGCGTTCAAATATGTTAAGTTATTTTGCCTCATAATATATGGTAGTTAGTATACTGTTTTCTCAAGTTGCGGTGTAGTTCAGTGGATAGAGCTCAGGACTTGAAATCAGAAGGTCGTGTGTTCGAGCCCCGAAAGAAGCTAACTTTTTTTTTCTGTAAAATTTACTGTTACCTGTTTATAGGTACGATGTGCAGTGGTCGATGTATATACAGTAAATGATTTCTTGTGCTATATTTGGTCGCTTAAATACCCGATTTCGACATGAGCTGGTGAACATGAAGTTATAAATAAAGACACGCCTACAAAGAAGAAATCGATGGATATAGGGACTCTGTAGCTTTAAGCAACATTTATCTTTTATTTGTAAGTCCCGCCCCCATTTGACGTCATGTGAATCCGCGGATTTCTTGTTTTATACTTGTTTTTCTTGTCCGAAGCATAAGTCCAAAACTACTAAATGGAACTGCAAATTGAAGACTGCTGGGTGATACAAGGCCATATGATAAGTTGAGAATATATCTCGGGGAGCATCCTTCGGTCCTACCGATTTTCTCTTGTTTAATTATGTCTCAAATGAAACATTATAATGAAGGGATTACATTTTCCTCCTATATCATCGATGAGGCCTGGGGGAAGGGGCATCAAATCACTAATAATTCAATTGCAGTGTCACGTTTCCATACTTTTGCGCATTAATTTTCAATATATGCATCAAACTCCAAGTGCAAAATAAGTTTGCGTTGGTGTGTCCTTCTTTGGTTGAAATATAGGTCGTATTCGGTCCCCGACATGCATATCTCACTGTTATAGACATTGATCAAATTAAATATTAAGTATGTAGGCAACGAATATCTCTTGGGATTGACATTGGTGTTTGTGAAATAATAATAAAAAAACGACTATTTGACAATAGGGCTCCACATGTAGGCCATGACCTTGTAGTAATTTGATCTTTACCAAACTTGATGACCGGACAGGCTGTGGACCCTATGATGACGTCTACCTAAAGCCCATTGGGACGGTGTTTGTCTATGATCTTTCTTGTCGTGCCCTTAATGGTTTATTCTCTTGTTTCTCTGGCTTCTGCCAAGTCATTGAGTACCTTCATTGAGGCTTTCTAGGCTATTGTTTTTTTTATATTATATTTACACGAGCATATTTGTGTTTTACTTATATTGCCTATTGATGCTGCCTTGTTGGTTAGAGATTAGATAATGGCGGGGATTTCTTTATTTACACCGTCCTGTTTTAATGGGATGACGGTAGGGTAAGTGTGAGGTTTGGTGCACCCTAGGACCGTTTTAAACCTCCAGTGGCCTACTTTGCCACTGACCGTTCCAAGGCGGTAGCCCTATTGTCACCCCTTTTATGTTTGTGATGTCGTTTGTATTTATTATTAATGTTGCCTTCTTGTTTGTCTGTTTGCGTGTTTGTTTCTGTGTTTTGTGGTTGACTGTCCTCCTTGAATGTTACTTTCCCTGTCCGATCTTTTAATATTTCTTTGTCCGGGTCTTTGTATCAATGAAAGCTTGGATAAGTTCGAAAACCAGCCAGATCGGAATCATAACACCAGAGATTGTTGATATTAATGAATGATTGGGAAATTTTGAAAAACAGCTTTGTCGGACCAGGAATCCCAGAATTATGACCCTTGTTTTATTGAAAAATGCCACATTCTGCCTCATGAACACTATAGCACCTTCTTTTTGTATTTGATATTTACCGTATACGGAGATTTGCACCTTTGACATAGATTTATATACGGAAAAAAATGAAAAGTCTTCTCCAAAACCACAGGACATATAGTTCTCATATACTGCATGTTAATTCAGCTTATTGTCCTCTACCAAGTTGGTTCAAATGATGACCATGGCGTCGAATCCAAAAAAAGATTCTTTTCCGATTCCACATAGGCTAGAGGTCTAATAGTTGCATGTACCATACGCTTATGGTCCACTATCAAGTGTATAGGTACATTGTTCTTGGGGTCAGTAGGTCAAAGGTCATGGTCACTATCACCTTATTTAGAAAAATGCATTCCTCGTGATAACTTCAAAATTGAAACACTTTCATTCTTAAAACTTCATACATACATACATACATACATTGCCTTTGGTGAGAGGAGAAAACGTTTGTGTTTAGGATCAGTAGGTCAAAGGTCAAGATCACAGTGATCTTATATGGAAATATGCATTACACAACAATAACTTCAAAACTGTAACACCTACATTCATAAAACTTCATAGATACATTTACTTTGGTGAGCGAAAGAACATTATTGTCGTTGGGGTCAATAGGCCAAAGGTCAGGTTACTATGACTTATATGGAAATGTACATTCCGCTAAATAACTTTGAAACCATAACACTTACACTCTTGAAACGTCATAGGTACATTGTCCTTGGTCAGAGGAGGAATCTGTTGCTTTTGGAGTCATTAGGTCAAAGGTCAAGGTCACCAGTACATATTCCAAGTGATAACTCCAGGAGTGTAATACCTACACTCATGCAACTTTGTAAGCAATTGCCCTTCGTGAGAGGAGGAACCCTATGATTTTTGGGGTTGGTAGGTCAAAGGTCAAAGTCACCATGTCCTCAAAAGGACATACACATTGTAAATGACAACCCCGGAAATATAATACCTACACTTGTTAAACTTCATAGATGTATTGCCCTAGGTGTGAGGAAATCCTAAAAAACGGTTTTCCCACTGCTATTCCTACAATTTTTAAAAAACAGAAATAGTGTCAAAACAACGCCCCCTATTGATTTGATACTAAGTAAGTTATATCTTGAATACAAATAGTGCTCTTAGTTAAAAACATCCTCTATCATTTTTTTTTTGCTAGAATGTCAAAAGTCAAGGTCATATAACCTAATACCTAAAAAATGCTATTAATATAATAACTTCTGCAAACGGGCATATAATGCCCCGTTAGGCATCGCTTTCGTTTCAGATGTTATTAGGTGTTTTTTTCTCATTTCTCACATAATGTAAATAGAGGGTGAAGAATAGAATAGAATAGAATAGAATAGAATAGAATATCTTTCCGATCATGGGTCATCACTGGCCATAGTAATCACATAATAATTTGCATATAAATGAGGTTAAAAAATAAAAGTTTAATTCTGATTTATACAACACAATTAACATGAGTAAACATCAAATTAGAAAGGCATAAAACAACAATAACAGTTTATCAATTAAAGAACTTCAATAAGTTCCTACAACTACAGTTCTATTAAGCAGTTAAGTGCACATTAGGCTATATTTATGGAAAAGCCATGATATATGACTATTATGACAGACCTGTTTTGTTTCTTAGATTACATTTCAAATGATTAAACCCTGCTGTTCTATTGATTAAATATTCATATTCCTTACTTAACATAAAAGGTGAAGTGTCTCGATGTATGGATTACCAATCTCTCAATTCCCGTGTACACCCATGTCATGCCTTCGTGCTATCTGAGTCCTTCATTAACTTGTTTTAAACATATTTCTTTTACATCCTTGCGAAATAAATTATTGCAACTTATATTAATCTCTCTAGATTGCTTCCTGGGTAGAACCAGTACTAAACAATGCGGATTAATTATCTTGCTCAATGATAAATACCAGGGCCACGGCGAGAATCGAACCCACGACCTATCGACGCACTCCACTGGTTACTTCGGTTACGAACCTGACCCTTACGATTTTAACAAGTAAACAGTCCCCTTGTTATTAGTGCATATTTCTCTTTACTTTCAGTTGTTTTTACATATGAAGTATGTTCTATAATGTTGTGACTATGATACTGCCAGATGGTCAGAATCAAACCTGTTATTATTCATGTTATTACAAGGAATTTTATTTTAACGTTGTCATAATATATATTCAGATGAATGACGGATTCTGTGACGGGGGCAAACACAGCTCATGTTCTCGGTTCGATTTTGAAAACACAAATATGGTCGATTATTTCTTCCGCTCGTACGGAAGTAGGAGGGTTTTGGACGAAATAGAATAAAGCAACCATCATGTCCAAATTACGTCCAGCATCTTAAATATTATTAAGGGCAGTGGCCTGCACTGCACGTTCATGGCAATGAAGCTGAACACTTCTTACTATGCAGTTGTTTGGACGGTTGAGTTTGTATTGACATGCTGCATTGCCTTGCGGAATGAAGATTATCCTAGTATAGAGATAGTGATAGGAAGCGCGGAGTGAGTGACTTCGGAAGGAATGAAGGACATTCTATGATGTGTGTTTTTCGCAAAGGATATATCTAGATACTTTATAATCAGTGTACTTCGTGGGGAACATTAACACGCTAGGAACCAACAACAACGCTGGACTGTATATCAGCAGATTGGTATCGTTATGTTTAAATATATGCATGTCTTCACTATTTAATTTAATACTGTTATTTGCATTAATTATCTGTATACATAGACTGTAGATTGGTCGAATAAGTCCTGTTCTATAAGTAAGTTCAAAGTCTTGTCTGTGTCGTGCTAACACATTCATAGATTTATTTCATATTTTATTTATACAGTACGTTCATAGTTCATCTTGTCTCAAATTCATTTTTAAAAGACTTGCTAGACAGTCTGCAGTCTATTTTTTTGAAATATATTTCTTTTGCATCGATTGCAAAATAAGTTTTTGCAACTTGTAATTATCCCTCTTGATCGAATCCTGGGTCCAAACAGTACTAAGCAATGGATTGCAAAACTAGTTTCCACTTGTATTGATCACTCTCTATCAAGTGCTTTACGGGTCGAACCAGTACTAAGCAATGTGGATTGCAAAACTAGTTGCCACTTGTATGTAGCACTTTCTGTCAAGAGCTTTAAATGTCCAACAGTACTAAGCAATGTGGATTACGAAACAAGTTCTTGCAACTTTTATTTATCACTCTCGGTGGCTTCAAAGATCGAACCATTCCTAAACAATGTGGATCGAACCGGTACTAAGCAATGTGGATTGCAAAACTAGTTCAGACTTATATTTATTACTCTCTATCAAGTGCTTTAACGTTCGAACCAATACTAAGCCATGTGGATTGCGAAACTAGTTGCCACTTGTATTTATCACTATCAATTGTTTTAAGTGTCGAACCAATACTAAGCCATGTGGATTGCGAAACTAGTTGCCACTTGTATTTATCACTCTCCATCAAATGCTTTAAGGGTCGAACCAATACTAAGCAATGTGGATTACGAAACTAGTTGCCGCTTGTATTTATCACTCTCGGTGGATTCAAGTGTCGAACCGGTACTAAGCAATGTGGATTACAAAACTATTTGCACTTTTCTTTATCAATCTCTATCAAGTGCTTCGAACCAATACGAAGCCATCTGGATTGCAAAACTAGTTGCCACTTGTATATGTTACTCTCGATGGATTCAAGGGTCGAACCGGTACTAAGCAATGTGGATGATTGCAAAACTGTTTGCGCTTTTCTTTATCAATCTCTATCAAGCGCTTCGAACCAGTACTAAGCAATGCGGATTACGAAACTAGATGCCACTTGTATTTATCACTATCAAGTGTCTTAAGGGTCGAACCAATACTAAGCCATGTGGATTGCAAAACTAGTTGCCACTTGTATTTATCACTATCAGTTGTTTTAAGGGTCGAACCAATACTAAGCCACGTGGATTGCGAAACAAGTTGCCACTTGTATTTATCACTATCAATTGTTTTAAGTGTCGAACCAATACTAAGCCATGTGGATTGCAAAACTAGTTGCCACTTGTATTTATCACTTCAATTGTTTTAAGGTCCGAACAATACTAAACATGTGGATTACGAAACTAGTTGCACTTGTATTTATCACTCTCGGTGGATTCATGGTCGAACCAGATACTAAGCCATGTGGATTGCAAAAACTAGTTGCCCACTTGTATTATCACTATCAATGTTTTAAGGGTCGAACCAATACTAAGCCATGTGGATTGCGAAACTAGTTGCCACTTGTATTTATCACTATCAATTGTTTTAAGTGTGAACCCAATACTAATCAATGTGGATGCAAAACTAGTTGCCACTGTATAATCACTATCATTGTTTTTAAGGGTCGAACCAATACTAAGCAATGTGGATACGAAACTAGTTGCCACTTGTATTTATTACTCTCGGTGGACTCAAGGGTCGAACCGGTACTAAGCAATGTGGATGATTGCAAAACTATTTGCACTTTTCTTATCAATCTCTATCAGCGCTTCGAACCAATTATAAGCAATGTGGATTGCGAAACTAGTTGCCACTTTATTTATCACTCTCTGTGGCTTCAAAGGTCGAACAATACTAGCAATGGGATTTGCGAAACTAGTGCCACTTGTATTTATCACTCTCTGTGGCTTCAAAGGTCGAACCAATTCTAAGCAATGTGGATTGCGAACTAGTGGCCACTTTTTTTATCACTCTCTGTGGCTTCAAAGGTCGAACCAATACTAAGCAATGTGGATTGCGAAACTAGTTGCCACTTGTATTTATCACTCTCGGTGGGATTCAAGGGTCGAACCAGTACTATGCTATGTGGAATCGCAAAACTAGTTGCCACCTGTATTTATCACTATCAATTGTTTTAAGGGTCGAACCCTAATTCTAAGCCATGTGGATTGCGAAAACTAGTTGCCACTTGTATTTATCACTATCAATTGTTTTAAGTGTCGAACCAATACTAATCAATGTGGATTGCCAAAACTAGGTGCCACTTGTATTAATCACTATCAATTGTTTTAAGGGTCGACCATACAAAGCAATGTGGAATTACGAAAACTAGTTGCCACTTGTATTTGTTACTCATCGGTGGACTCAAGGTCGAACCTGGTCTAACGAATGTGGATGATTGCATACTATTTGCACTTTTCTTTATCTATTCTATCAAGCGCTTCGGAACCAGTACTAAGCAATGTGGATTGCGAAACTAGTTGCCAACTGTATTTAACTCTCTGTGGCTTCCAAAGGTCGAACCAATACTAAGCATTGTGGATTGCGAAACTAGTTGCTCAACTAGTTGCCACTTGTATTTATCACTCTCTGTGGCTTCAAAGGTCGAACCAATACTAAGCAATGTGGATTGCGAAACTAGTTGCCACTTGTATTTATCACTCTCTGTGGCTTCAAAGGTCGAACCAATACTAAGCAATGCGGATTGCGAAACTAGTTGCCACTTGTATTTATCACTATCAATTGTTTTAAGGGTCGAACAAATACTAAGCAATGTGGATTGCGAAACTAGTTGCCGCTTGTATTTATCACTCTCGGTGGATTCAAGGGTCGAACCAGTACTAAACATTGTGGATTGCAAAACTAGTTGCCACTTGTATTTATCACTCGCTATCAAGTGCTTTAAGGTTTGAACCAATACTAAGCAATGTGGATTGCGAAACTACTTGCCACTTGTATTTATATCACTCTCGATGGCTTCAAGGGTCGATCCAGTATTAGCAATGTGGATTGCGAAACTAGTTGCCACTTGTATTTATCACTATCAAGTGCTTTAAAATTCGAACCAGTTCTAAGCAATGTGAATTATTTATCTTGCTGAAAGATAAATAACATGGCTATGGCGACTCGAACCCACGACCTCTCTAACTGGAGTAAGACGCTTTACCACTGGACTATGCACTACATAAGCTTTTTTATGTAAGGTATATCGACACGATGGATCGGGTGTTATAAGTTTGAATTACACATATATTTCATTGCATTATATAATATTCAGATTTATTTTTACAAGGATATCTTAACTATTGTTGACATTTCTTTCGATTCCATTAAGGACCTATTTCCAGCTTATTGTATTTGGGGAAGGAGAACACTTGTATAGGTAACTTTAAATCACGGCTAGACATACATGTGCATGAGAAAATGGTGGTATTCTATTTTGTTTCAGTTGATGAAGCCTTCCCCATACATCTTTTACATGAAACAAACATATTAAAACATAAAAGCAGTTATTTCATTAGTTGTGTTTCGATGTGTTTTTTCTTCTAAAAACAATAAATTGTCAACAACGTTTTGTATTTGGTACAGCTAACTTGTTAATTTGCTTTTTTTTTCTTCATAAAAGTAAAGTTTGCAGTATTATATACTGATATACCTTAGATATCGTTCATTATATCAATGCTTTAAAAGAGAAAACTTGTCTCGGGCCTGAGTTTATATACCAGAGCTAATCGGCCATATATCATGTTAGCAGTAAATAAGTAAGCTTTCCATGCCTTTTCAATGATCATTTAGCGTTGGAAAATAGGTCCTTAACCAACTATTTGCACTAACCACTGCACGATTTAGATAAAGTTTCATGTAAAATAATTAGACACAATTCAATAACTGCTTCATGCAGTTTCAAAATTATAACATTACTACCGACTATATAACAATACAAGAAAAAATAACTTTTGAAGATGTATGTGGAAATGACGAGTAACCGTATCTAAATACTTTACACGAGACTTAAATAGCATCATCTTACTAGTCCTAGTCTTTAAATTAAAACTAAAAAAAGTTTAAAGAGTTTAAATAACAATATGTGTTCCACCTGATCTCCTGATCTCATTAGACCAGGTGTGTAATCAACTGAATGTGTAAGTATTGTTTACATTGCTTTCTTTTTTTGTTATTTTTGTATGTTGAGTGCAGGACATGAAAGATGATGGTATTAGTTTTAGGTTAATATGTTCATGCCCCTTTGTTATTATACTCCTCATCAATATATATGAAAAGTACATTATCAACTTTAAAGGGACATAAGGTAATCTTGATTTTTTTAAAAACTCGCGGCGTCCTGTTTGTTTTCCTACATAACTTGCACCTGCTCAATCATTAATATTAATTATAAGAATATTATAAAGCAACGTCTGTATGCGTATTATTAACGGTTGACAATATTGCACCAATAATACATTATGGCAAAATAAGACGAAAAACTCAAAAAACAACAACATTTTACTCAACTATATGCAAGCAAATTTAAAGTCAAACTGATACTTGATAAATAAAGACACTTACTGTGATGCTTGTTAAACACTTCAATATTGCCTTGTGTCCCTTTAAAAAATTGTAAATATCTTTCTTTGAATATCGTAAAAGCTTACAGAGAAGACAATATATCTGTACAATTCGCAAAAATATTCAACGAATATTTTTTATTTGTTGAATATTGTCAAGGTTTACAAAAAAAAAATTGTCACTGTAAATTTACAAAGATATTCAGACAAGTTTGGAACGAGAATTTTGCTTCGAATATCGTAAAAGTTTACAGAGAATAAATGTCTCTGTAAAATTTACAAGATAAGCAAAGTATTGTAATGGACTGTGAATACATTCTTTGAATATCGTAAAAACAAGTATCGATTTTCAAAGACTCTTTGGATCGAGACTTAATTCTTTATATATCATGACAAGTTTTTAAAAAAATAAAACATCTCTGTATATAAACAGCGCATACATAGTCAGAGATGTGTTTGTATTGTGAATAACTTCTTTAATTATCGTTCTAGTTTACACAGATTCTTGCATTTGATTTACCATTATATAGTATGTTGTGAGTGGTGTAATATGTAAACTGTTTTGAGACATCGTTTGCAATAACTGCAGCTGGATTATTAAATCGTTTGGCATCGCGTTCATTATCAGGTGTCACAGTGTACACGATGAGTGTGTTGTTGACTTTGTTAGTTTATTTTGCTGTCTGGTAAGATCTTGACGGTATTCGGCTGGCTTTTGTCGTAGATGGACTTTTCCATTAAGATATTTTCAAATTGACTGTCTCAACTTGCTTCACGCTTTGAGTACTTTCTTAACAATGTAAAACACTGTTAAGTGTGTTGAGAACGGAAAAACGACTGACCAATCAAATCAAGTGTTGACTTAACTCTGATTGGATGATATGAAGTAGAGAGGACATACATAGATTGAACGGCAATGTGCTTAACGAAACAGTCTCAGTCGAAAATGGCCATTAATTTGTGTCCTGCTATGTGATAACTATATGATACAATAATATTGTTATTTTCTATAGATTAATAATTGATATAGTGTATTAAAGCAAAGAAGATTGAGCATAACTAGTAGAAAATGAATACAAGACTTTATTACCGTTAGTAATTAATTATTTGAATATAGCAACAGTTTACAGAGAACATTATAGCTGTGTATAATTTACAAAGATTGTCCAAGGTACTTTTGAAAAGTGAATATTTTTTGAATATCGTAAAAGTTTACCCCCAAATCATACCTCTGTAAAATTTACAAATATATTCAAAGACAAGATTGCATTGTAAATTAATTCTTTGAATATCGTAAAGGTTTGCAGAGAAAAGATGTCTTTCTAAAATTTACAAAATTCACACGCGATATTGACTTTGAGACTTTGGTTTATGAAGTGGGTAACTTTGAAGTCACAAAGTTAATATCGCGTGTGACCACTCGAGCGAAGGTGCCAGGCATTGTTAAACGCTCGAGGTGGTCACACGCGATATTAACTTTGTGACTTTGGTGTATGAAGTGGGTAACTTTGAATAAGTAAAAATACATGAATTTTCTGTACGATATTGATGAAAGTTGGGAAATGAATAAAATAAAGATATATGAATACTACAAAAGTTTGTTGTTATAGCTTTATAGGATCATAATAAATTTCATCAGCAAAAAGATGTGCGTTTTCAAATGTACTGAGTGTATAATAATCCTTTTTTTCCATATGAAAACGGTATATTTTATCTCCCATTCTGTAAAGTATACGAAGATTTTCAAAAGCTCCTTTGTACTGAATATTAGTTATTTGGATATCGTGTTATTTGGATATCGTAAAACTTTACAACCAACACATACCTCTGTAAAATTGACGAGGATATTCAAAGAATCTTTTGGATTAAAATTGATACTTTGAATGTCGTAGAATAAAATATACAATAAAAAGGATGCAACGATAAATATGGTTATACTTAATTCTTAATTAGAATGTTTCTTAAAAACTGAAGTAATGGATCATTATAAGCCTGTGAGGTGATGGTGGGTGTTGGAGGTTCATGAATAGATTGGCCGATTTCTTGTTTATTTTGTTGTTGTATCTATAAAATGTTCATAGGTTCTGACAGTCCTTTATATTAATACAGTTTGTAAGCAACTATCATTGGGAACAGCTGACCACTAGAATTGTTAAGGAAACAATCGAACAGTTCCCTACATGTGCTATGATCCGATTTTCATATACAGAAAGCTGTTTTTCCATCTGATATATACGCTGCTGCATATCTATACTTGATTTTATTTCATTAGAAACAGCTGATACCCTGAACCTTTAAGAAACAATGAACACGTTTCCTAAATGTCTTATGATCTCACCTTTTTTTCTGGAGATTTTTCAAGGAGGGTGGGAGGGAGGGGTGTTGTTGCTTTTTTCCATATGGAAAATACGCTGCTGCATTATTGATTTGAAGTTGCAGCTTATCATTAATATTTATATTTTAACATTGGTTTCTTTGGATAAACTGATTGGTGCATTCACACCTACAGAGAATAAATGTCTCTGTAAAATTTACAACATATATTCAAAGAAATTTTAGGATTCTAGCATTATTTCTTTGAATATCGTAACAATTTACAGATCTACAAAGATATTAATACATATTTTCGACTGCGAATAATTCGTTGACTGTCGTTAATCTTTACAGGGAATACATTATCACTGTATAATTTATAAAGCCCATGTGTATCCTATATTGTTGTTGTACCCATACGAAGGGTATGCCATAAATCCGCCCTGTCAATCAAACAAGTATCTGACCATGTCGTTGACCAATTAAAATCACATAATATGTGTACACCTGTAGCGCAAGCACATATTGTCCCCCAATCAAACTCTAACACAATAGAACAAATGGTTGATCTGTGGTGAAATTAAGCTTGACATCGGTGTTCGAGCTTTCGAATGTGCTTTATATGTATGTGTGTTTGCGTGTTTGCGTGTGGGTATGTGTTGTTGTTTTTAGGGTAGTTTGCGGGGTGCGTATGGTGGGGGAATGGCCCATTTTATTATATTTTGTTGTGGTACCTATAAAACGTGTATTTATTAGTTTTAACAGATAACATTCGAATATATACATACATTTTATAAGCACCTATCATAGGAAACAGCTGACACTTCTTACTGACAAGTAAACAATCAGAAGGTTGCCTACATGTCTGGTGTTCCAGTTTATGCAGAAAGTTATTTTTTTATATCATAAATACGCTCCTGCATTATCTATTGCAGCAAATCATTAACATGTAAACTTTTTACATTGGTTTAAATGGAGAAAATAATTGGTAATAAATATCACTGTAAAATTTACGAAGATATTCAAAGAAATGTTCGCGTTGGGCATTGATTCTTTGAATACCGTAGAAGTTTACAGAATCTGCTTAAAACAATTTGGACTGTGATTTCATTCTTTAGATATTGTAGAATTACACAGACAATAAGATATCTCTGTAATCTCTGTAATAAATGCAAAGATTTTATTCGAATATCGTTATCGTTTACCCTAAAATGTACCTCTATAAAATGTTCAATGATACTCAAAGAATATTTGTTATCAAATATTAATTCGTTGAATGTGGTAAACGTTTGCAGAAAAAATGTTGCTGTAACATTGACACAGAAATTCAAAGAACAGTTTGAATTCTCTATAATTTTTACAAAGATATTCAAAGAATGTTTCGTGTTACTTATGCTTTAAAATATCGTAAAAGTTTACAGAATCTACAAGATATTAATGCATATTTTCGACTATGAATAACTTATTCTTCAAACTTTACAGAGCTTGAAGTATCTCTGTATAGTTTACAAAGCCCATATATTGTTGTTGTACCCATAAGAAGGGTATGTCTGTGTGTTACTAGATTATTGATGCATATATTCAACATTTTAATCTATCCATATACCTTATTAGCAACTATCATTGGAAACAGCTAAGACCTGTGACGTAATCAAACACAATATTTCACACATGTCTTATGACTCGTCCTTTTCTGGTGATTCATGTAGCTATGTTTCCGTATGAACAATAGGCTGCTTCATTTTCCGTACTTGATTTCAAGTTGCAGAAAATCATTAATATCTTATATTTTGGCGGAGAAAATAATTGTGTTTTCACATCTACAGATAATAAATGTTTCTGTAAAATTTACAAAATATATTCAAAGAAATTTTAGCAATCTAGCATTATTTCTTTGAATATCGTAAATATTTACAGACTCCAAACAGATATTAATACATATTTTCGACTGCGAACCATTCGTTGACTGTCGTTAAACTTTACAGAGAATACATTATCACTGTATAATTCATAAAATAAAGAGTATGATAATGGACCTTTGGAAACGGCCGAGCCCATTTGTATCCTATATTGTTGTTGTACCCATACGAAGGGTATGCCATAAATCCGCCCTGTCAATCAAACGAGTATCTGACCATGTCGTTGACCAATTAAAATCACATAATATATGTACACCTGTAGAGCACATATTGTTCCCCAATCAAACTCTTACAATAGAACACATGGTGGATGTTTGTGGTGAAATTAAGCTTTGACATCTGTGTTCGGGTTTTCGAATAAGCATTATATGTATGTGTGTTTGCGTGTGGGTATGTGTTGTTTTTTGTGGGAGGGTAGGTTGCGGGGGAGTATGGTGGGGAAATGGCACTCTTTTTTTTGTGATACCTATAAAACGTGTATTTATTAGTTTTAACAGATAACATTTGAATATATCCATACATTTTGTAAGCACCTGTCATAGAAAACAGCTGACCCTTATTACTGATAAGTAAACAATCAAAATGTCTGGTGTTCCAATTTATGCAGAGTTATTTTTCTATATGATAAATACGCTCCTGCATTATTTATACTTGATTTGTAATGCAGCAAATCATTAACATGTAAACTTTTTTACATTGGTTTAAATGGAGAAAATAATTGGTAATACATATCACTGTAAAATTTACAAACTTGTTCAAAGAAACTTTCGCGTTGGGCATTGATTCTTTGAATACCGTAAAAGTTTACAGAATCTGCAAAGATCTTAAAAATAATTTGAACTGTGATTTCATTCTTTAAATATTGTAGAATTTCACGGACAATAAGATATCTCTGTAATAAATGCAAAGATTTTATTCGAATATCGTAAACGGTACCTCTATAAAATGTACAATGATACTCGATGAATATTTTACATCGAAAATTAATTCGTTGAATGTCGTAAACGTTTGCAGAAAAAAAATGTCGCTGTAACTTCAAAGAACCGTTTAAATTGTGAACTGGTACTATACTGGTACTATAGTGGTACTATACTAGACCAAACAGCTAACGCACTAGTAGACAATACCTTTAATATCTCAATAATAACAATCGATAAATCAAAACAAATTTCATTCTGAATGAGACAAATATCTTGTCAATAACTACTGCAAATTAAAAAAAAAATAATTCAAATCACCGGTCTCCGACGGTACAGTCGGCATATACTACTAATAATATACTGAACCAAACAGCTAACGCTGTAGACAATACCTTTAATATCTCAATAATAACAATCAATAAATCAAAACAAATTTCATTCTCAACTAGACAAATATATTGTTAATAACGACTGTAAATTTAAAAAAAAAAACTTAAAAAATTATGGAAAAGAAACCAAAATTAAATGAATAAAAACATATTCGAAAAAAAAGGTGGTGCGTTAGAACTTTGGTTCAGTATAAGTTCATACATTAAAGAAATTGGTGCGTTGGCTGTATGGCTCAGTATAGTAATTACATGTTACTGTGTATATTTGTTTCATTTTTTCATATCATAAAATAGTCTTCTATGTTTTATTATTGTTACTGTTTGTATTATTGTATTATCTGAATGCTCTCCAATTGGGAGAAAAAATAAAGAATTAATAAATCAATATGTTCTTCATCACTGTAATCAGTGGTACTACCACCACTCTCATCATCATGTACTAACATTTCGTCAACATAACTTCATACAGAGCATTGAAGCATAGTGTCTCTGACGTAGGTAAGTTGATTAAATAGAAAACAAATCCTCTCTAACATCTGTAATTTGTTAAAATTGATACTGATTGCCATATTCAAACAAACATTATAAAAATAAAATAAAACACGTGATAATGTGCAACTATAAAAGAAGATGAATGGAACGACAAGATTTAAAAGTGAAGGAAAGGCACTGGAAATGATATATACTGAACAAAAAAAGTTTAGCACAACGTTTTAGCGACATATATTAAATTAAATAATATGAACATTGATGCAATTGTTTGAAGATATTATAATTTGTGTTATTTTACTATTTTCTAAGCGAAGTATCCGAATTACCTTCTATATATTAAACACATTTCATTATACAAACGTATTGCTTTGGACAAATGTAATGTTTGATTTGAGAAGAATTGTCCTTTATATCATTGTTAAAAACCGCTAAAATGTGTTCATGAACGATTGCTTTTCTTAAATATTTCGTAATTTTAAAATAGCCTCCCTTTTCATTGAAATTAGAACGCTTTTCGATAATCTATAAAAGTATGTTCCCATCATGTTTGCTCTATTTGTATCACCGACTATGTCACTTTATAATTGACTCCAGACATACACGCCTTTGTTTAGTGCTGTATTGCGGCCGTAGAAAGTCGTCCCGACTACAAATCAGTAGTGTTATTACTTACTAGTCCTTTGAGATCATCAGGCCCAAGCTTCGTGGCTTTAAAAAAGAATATCGCTTAAGCCGGTGCTAGGAGGCGAGAGAGGTGTTGCACTCGACAGTACCTCTTATGAACAGACTCAGTCAAACAGACGCAGTAAAACAGATCAGTAGTGTTATTACTTACTGGTCCTTTTCGGTATTTATTTGCATCTCATCTATGGAAATAACATCCATTTTTGTATGCTATATTTATTTTGTTCAGTATATAAATAAATATGTTTTAACACTCGAGACTAAACATATTCATACTTTATTTATTGTACATACAATATGTATTTAAAACACCACTATTTGTAAACCACTATACACCGAGCCCAGAAAAGCCCAATTTATTGGTCATACTGATGGGTGTTGTGGTGGTGAGGAGTGTGATATACCTCACTTGCGCACTGCTCGAAAAATGGTAGTTGCCTAGAGGAATGTCACATACACTTGAACAAAAGACAAAAGAGAATAAACTATCTGTGTAAATTTCATTATTAAATGGACACAAGGTAATCTTGATTAATTTTCAAATGTTCTGATTCTTGTTTGTGCTTTGTGTGTGTTGTTGTTTTGTTTTTTACAAGACATACATATTTGTAAATCATTATAATTTTAATAGTTCCAAGCCAATTGGTGTTTGCATAATACTATTCGTTCAATATATTGATCCAGTAACATAAAATTACACATTGATATTATTTTATTTCCTTTTAAATATTATACATGTAAGTTAGTTGATACAAATTCGATATGATACTGAATTAATAAAGCGACGTGGGAATTGAACACGTGATACTACTTAACGATTGTATTTTGTCTTTTATACGCTATTTACAGGCTCTTCCGTGTTGTGATTTAATTATGTAAGTATGAAGTGTATTGAAAATGAAATTTCTCTTTAATATGTACAAAGATATTCAGACACTTTTTGGGTGTGAATTATACCTCCGCAAAAAAAGAAGTTAAACGGTTTATTTGTTTCAGTCTGTCCGTCTGTCTCTCTGTCCGTCCGTCTGTCCGTCCATGTCCGCTATAATAATACCTCAGCGTCTGCCGTCACACTCATAAAATTTCACATGTGGACTGTACATAATGTGAGGATGACCCTATACATTTTCAGGTTACTAGGTCAAAGTTCAAGGTCACCGTTGACCGATAATGAAAACCCTTGCCCGTTCCATAAGTCCTCAATGTCTGCCACCACATTCATGAACTTTATAATGTCCAGAATGAAACATTGTTTGTTATTAAGACATCCTTTATGTCACAGTCTGAGTTATCTCCTTTGTTGTTAGCTCTACTGGCCAAAGATCAGCAGAGTTTATGGGATGACGTGTTGTCCGTCGTCTTTTGATCGACAGTCCGCCCATTAACGTTTGCCTTGTGAACTACACCTTCGCTTTTATACTGCCGTAGAGGCGTATTATGTCGTGGCGTTGTTCGTCCATCCTTCTGTTTGTCCTTCTGTCTCACCGTCTGTCTGTTAACTTTTACCGACCTGACAACTGACTGTTGCTAATAACTTTCAAAATAAGGTCTACAACAATGAAACTTTGTAAACTGTGTAAACCTCTTCAGCATGATCCAATGAATACATCTGATAAATGCCCATAACTCTCTGGTTCATATTTTTTAATTATTCTCCTTTCGAAAAAATGTTTAACCTGGAACTTACCTTGTATTTACAAGTGATTGTGACTAATAACTTTCAAAGTAATGCGTGTACAACAATGAAACTTTGCACACATCTTCAACATGATCTAATGAATGTGCACATCGCATAAAGACTCTGATTAATTTGTTTTGAATTAATTCATTTTGAGCAGGTTTAACCTTGAACTTAACCTTGCCAAGGACGGGCGTATACATACCACTAGGCAGTGCTCTTGCTAGTTTGATCTTTATTAAACTTTGTCAGGGTCTTTATATCAATGAAAGATCAGACAATTTAGAACACTAGTTATATCATTTAGTAACGCCAGAGTTATGGCCATATGACTCGACTAAAAACCAGCTTGACCAGAAAACTAAAACAAGTAACACAAGAGTTATGTCCATTGTTTTACTGAAAAATACAATTCTGCCTTGTGAACACTCAAGCACCTTCATTTTGTATTTGATATTTACCAAACTTGGTTATATTGCTGATATCATTGAAAGCTCAAACAAATTTGACAATTAGTTAGAATGGATTAATAACACCAGAGTGTTTGCCCTTTTTTTACAAGAAACTGCCATGTTCCGGTTTGTGGGCACATTAGCACCTTCTTTTTCTATTTGATATTAATCAAACTTGGCCAGAGTGTTGATATTAATAAAATCTCGAAAACCAGCTAGATCTGATTAGCAACACCAGAGTTATGGTCCTTGATGTATTGGAAAAATCCATATTCTGCATTGTAAACTCTAGCATAATCGTTTTGTATTTGATCTGTATCAAACTTGACAAGACTGTCAATATCAATCAAAGTTCAATTAAGTTTAAAACCCAGTTAGATCATGTTAATTACACTTGACCTTTGGTAATTTTGTACTGAAACGTTCATATTCTGCCGTTTGAACACAATATTTTAATTTTGTATTGAACTTTAGCAAACATGTCGATCTTCGTGAATATATATATAATGCAGATAATCCTAAAAAGATTTTAAAAAAATACTTGTACCAAAACTTTCATCAATCAGGTCATACTTTTAGTAACGTTACTGTTCAACAGGTTGAATTTATAATTTATGATAATGATGCTACTAAAAGCTTTAAAATAAAAGCTAGACATTTTGCAGAACTTAAGTGGTCGTAGGCGTAATGGTAACATTAAACGTAAATCGTGTGTAATTATTTCAGTCGCTGATTTACATATTATTTTTAAACAGTCTGGAAAGCACTCTATGCTTTCACTACTTACCTCTTTGTCCATTTCTTCACTTAAAGCTACACAATCCCGATAAAATAATACAATTTCAAGTTATTTTAAACATGAGAACGCCTATAGATGAAGTTCTATGCTGGTTGTGTTGTCTACATTGTTTAGGCTAGTATATTGTCATAGCGTATATCGAGGCATTTGCATAATAGGCGTGATAAACGCTTCGGTAACTTTGAAATTGTACCACCCAGCAATTACGGGTATATAAGCCTAAACGTTTATATAGCAATTCGCTCAGATATCCGATAACTACAGACTATTCAACTCGATTAGGATATTTAATGGCCTGCAATGTAACTATATACATGTTTGTATTGTTGAACGAAAGGTAACAAGTAAAATGCGTAAGGCATAACGTATAATACATAACTATGTAGAGAATTAAAAACACTTACCCGCGTATTCCACATATGTTCCATATATTGTATATACTTATTTCCTAAAATATCCTTGAAATAATCCAAAATCACACACATATTATACATGTATACATGAACAGAGAGCGTGTATCGGTAGCCAATAGCGTGTAACGTGAAATACATGCTCAAGTGTTGACTCGGGATAGGGAGAAATTATTGTTTACAATGAGACTGTTGAAATTAAGTTATATAGATGGAATTTTCTTTTGTTGGAAAAAGACCAGCAATATTATTTCTCGCAAATCGTAGTTTTCAAGATATGAGGAAGGGGTATACACATGAAGGTCACCCATCCGTCTATTTTTCAGTTACACTTTTCAATTCCGGAGCTTCTTGGGAAAATAATAAGAGTCACAATTTGTAAAGGAAAAAGGATCGTTCTTGCGTGCGAGCTTTTATGGGTGCGTGCGTAAACCGTGCTTGTATGCGTGCTATTATACAAATGTTTGTTAATATTTAAATCTGACGAATGTGAAAGGCATTTGAATACTACTTCTTCATAAAAGTAAATTCATAAAAAAAATGTTTTAAAAAGTACTAGACCTGGGCTAGAACCCCGTCCGCAACCTTGAAAGCAAACCGAGACAGCGCGTTAACCTACTGCGCTACGGAGGCCGATTAACAATTTGGTATTAATTAAGTTACTTTACATAGATATGCTCAATCGCGAAGACTCGCTGCTAATATCACGGTGGACAGACGTAACGGACCATGGTTTCTCAAAACTGCGTTACCTTGATTCTGGTTGAACTTGTAACGGACCCAGGTTGGTAAAAAACAGAGGGAAAATGGACACTGGTGTCAAAAAGTTCGAACATAAAGATACAGTATCGTATGTATAAGAGAAAAACTTTATGCGACGGAACTTTTGAATATCATATCCTTCGAAATACATTTTCTTTATGTACAACAAATGCAGAATAATTCCTGACAAGCTTACTCTTAACCGGTCGATACAAAGTTGATGACTTTAAAAAGCCAAACTTCCATAATGTTATGTTCTCTCTGACTGATTTAATGTGTTCCCAAACTGGTTTGCAACTGCTGTTGTTCAATAAAGATAACTGTTTAGTCTAAACATCTGCAAATATTTACATCATGTCTAAATTTCAGAGCACCGGACCCTGGTTGCTTTATAAAAAATGCTTGAAATTCTGGCAACGGACACAATCTGTATCTTTGGCACCGGATCCTGGTTGATAGATTGTTTTCTACAAAATCTGTTGGTTGCATGGTGTTTTAAGTCATCTTCAGCACATTTTATGTTATATATGATGGTCGATTTTTTCGTTGGGGAGGCAGACCATCTACATTTTCATAAGTAGGACAAGTACTGCATGCCTCATGAAATCTGGGAACGAGCTGGATTCGTACCCACGACAGCAGAGGTGAACTTGCAACAGTGCCTCACCACTGTGGACCACCGGTACTAAAATCATTCATGCGACAGCATGATGGAAAATAAAAAAAGAACAGCCCAATATTAAATGTAGAGGATGTGATCTTGTTATAGTGATAGAATCTGGTGGTGAGTTTGGCTAAATGCGTCAATGTTGAACAAGGTACAATGCTAAACAAATGTACTCCGGACCTACGTTCGTGTATATACGTTTGCGCCTTGAGATAATTCTCTCTTCACGACCTGTCTTCCGTCGACAGTACCTTAAAATAAACTATGGGCCCGCAATAGACATTAACCAAACTTACTTTCCCCGCAGCGCGCTGCATGACGGTTTCTGTCGCCGTTTTACACGACAATGACCTCAACCAGTTTTTATATGTGTAACCGGAGGCCCCGGGTTTAATCCTCCGTGGTGCTACTGAGTTTCGTCGGTGTGTTCTTAGGCAAGATACTTTCCCTTATCCTCGTCCGTCAAATGGGGACGTAAACCGGGCTGTCTCGTGTATCGGTCTATCCTCCGAGCACGTTAAATAATTCGATAATACGAGTAGGGCACGGTTCCCGTATTCCTATGTATCCTTCCCCTCTCTCTTGGGCGGCTCTTAATAACCTATACTGTGTTGATGAGCCGTTAAACATTCAATATTTAAAAAAAAAGCTTTATTCAAAAGGCATTATCTTAGAGCACGCAGCTGTGTACACACTGTCTGCAAAAATCCGAAAATTAAGAAAAACAACACAATACATAAAAATAAAAAAAAAATAAAAAAACGAAAAAGTAGGGGCGAGGGGATATAAGGATTCACACTATATCATCAACATGTCAGCGTCAAATAAGATATAAAATAGTGAGAATAGACGAACCACAGCGTATCTGGGAATAAAACAAGTTCATGAAGCTTGCCGCGGGACCAAACTAGCAACGCCCTAGTTAAGCCCCTAACAGGTAACAAATGATACTTAAAAACAAAATACATCAATGAATAAAAAATCAAATATTACAAGTAATACATACAAATGCAGCAATATGAACAACTAATGACGTAGACTATATACATGAGTGTTAGTATAATGTAGGCAATTACAAGTTTTAAAGAGGCATTTACCAATGGTAAACTTTGAATTCGCAAGTTTTCATTATTTTATACATATAATTCTAGAGAAATTTTTATTGAGAATGTTGCCACTTTTAAAGCACTAGCGGATTTCAAGTGGAGCACCCTCATCGGAGTCATCCTATGATTTGAAAAGGTTATCACATAACATTTAGCTGAATGTTGTTTAACTGTTTATCAAGTTAGCAAATTGTTCCAAGGATAGACTCCGAAACACAGAACTGGTGTACATACCAATCGGACGGACGAGAAGAAACATGTTTTACTCAATAATACACAGAAGAAATTGACTTGCGGCGATAAGGCTTCATCCGGGTCAAATGCAACGTGCTATCAAGTAGACCACGCCAGCCCCCTTGAAGTGTACGAGTTCCTCGCCAATGTTTGGAGGGTTTCCGTAAGTTGACCCCCGCACAAACCACACCCAATTGAAAATGTCGCAGCTTTATCTTCCACCGCTGATATCAAACCGAGATAGTTCGAACAGGGGAACATATCTAGTCGTTTTTTTAAGATATATGTTTGCAACTGCCGACTAGGATCCTGTGTCAGAAGCAAACAGGATCCAGTGCCATGAGCAAACAGGATCCGTTACTTTGCAATGCACAAACAACTTAACGCTTCTGGCAATCGGTAGATATAATTATGTATTAAATACGTCCAATGGATGTTATGGCTAAACATACATAAGTCCAGACATAGCATATGCCCAATAGCAGTCACCATTTTTGAAATAAACACTTTTCATAGAACTAGACTACTTTCACACGTCGGTGTGTAAACAGTACGCGTTCTTTCACTTCTAAAACACTGTTTTTATAACCCGTTCTTCATGAATTCAGACACACAAATGCATCTAGTGTTCCGTGGGTGCGATCATTTTTAAAAAGTGTCTTATTGTAAAGTTATATTAAATATTTTTTAACAGTTTACGACCCGCCAGGGTCCTTTACATGAGTAACCAGGATCAAGGTAACGCTGTTTTGAGCAGCCAGTGTCCGTTACGTCTGTCCACCGTGAATATAAACCATTGCTTTTCAACATATTGCTTTTCCAGGTCCGTAGCTACACTGGGGCACACAGAGGTATCTGCCTTTGTTGAATTTTGGGAATGTACATACTTTACATAAAAACAACTATATACTAGTATATAAGGACCCTGGGGGAAATGCAACACATTGAAGGAAATTAAAAAAAATCTAGGGCGGAGATGGAGGTTAATGCCACCGGACACCAACATAAGGGATATGCCTCATTTTAATGTTCAGATTGCCAATTCATACATTTATGTTGCATTTTTTTTGTTTCGTGAAAACATCAATATTGGGGCCCACCCCGAAACATTGGGGTGCTCTTACGCCTATGTTTATAAGACTATATAGAAACTCTCTCTCTCTCAATGCCTTCCACCCCACTCCTTCCTTCTCCCACTCTCTCTCCCCTTTTCTCACTCCTTTCCCTCCGTCCCTCCCTCCCTCTCGCTTTCTTTCTTTCTCTGTATCTCTCTTTCTCTGTGTGTGTGTGTCTCTCTCTCTTTTTCTCTCTTTCCTTCTCCCTCTTTTTGACTCTCTATGTCTCTCTCTGTCTCTGTGTCTCTCTATCCATTTTATTTTCGATTTCAAAATTTAAATTCATGCATAAATTAAGAGGAATTCATTAAAACTATGTTGATTTATAATCTACTAATATGTGTAAACCATGCATGCAAACATCACATAACAAATACTATATCTCCATCTTTACCATTAGTTACGAGCCTCTACCAATATTCCAATTTCGATAAACAATGTCTCCCTTGTGTTTTGTGTCAATATACACTACACACACACAAACAAATAAAAATGGAGGAGTGTTTGTATATAATAGTTTCTTTGATGCAACGCGATAGTTGGACAGGGTCTTTGTTAAAAGGCCGCTACGTTTAATTATAGGTATTGTTTTGGATATATAAATATGGACTTATAAGGTTGTTTGAGTAAGTACATCTTTAGCTTCCTTTTCAATTTCTAATGACTTGTATTTCCTATTAGGTCTTTCTATTGAAGATTGGTCTCATCACTTCGGTGGTAAAATGCCGTCTGCTAAAATCCGCTTTTATACCCGTTATAAGACCAGTGGTCGATTCACAAAGTACCTGAAGCGTCACATACAGTACCGCCTTATCTAATTAATATTCAGTGAATTTAGGTAGTGCGCATGTTGTATATATGAACCCACACGTATACAGTAATCACTTAGAACAACATGCGTAATGACCGTTACATTTGTTCAGTTCTAGTGTGCTTTTTATCGGGATTGTGTAGCTTTAAGTTGATTGACGAGGAAGCAGACAAAATTTTCATTCGTACAGATTCCTTGTATAACACTGCTTCCATAATTCAAAGCTACACGCAACATGTTCTCCGACCCCATATTGACAAGGAGTCTGATCACGTCAGGCATATTCTAAAACTACTATATCTTAATAAAGGTATTGATTTCATTGACATGCCTAGTATTTTTCGAGATAATCATGTAGTTGATTCTATCCCTAAATATTTCAAAAATTCCGAAAGTCCTGTAATTTGTTATAAGTATAAAATAATATATTAGAAATATTATTTTCAACTACAACAACATAGTTTCTGACCTTGAAATAGTAAATAACACTCCTAAGGAATGTGAATATAACGCGTCAAAATAGTTTTGATATGTTGAGCTGTCGATTTTTCGAAGTTGCCATTACAGTTTAGAAGAAACCGAACTAAAATACGAGTCACTCATTTATATTTGTATCAACTGTCGGATTCGAAACTAAAATCATTCGGCAAACTGTACAACGAAAGATGGAAGGTGTCAGACCAGTCAGGAAGTAATTCCGGGTCGTAGGTGCTAAAATAGTTCCTTAAAAAAATCATAAGTTTCTAGTTTGCATGAGTTTTTCCCAAGATTGGTTTTTATTTCATTGTTAAATCTAACATGATGTTCAAGTATTATGTCTGTTGTCATGAATAGTAAGTATTTTACTTTGTTTGTCAGGATTATTTCTTTTGAGAGTATGAGCACAGAGGTTAGGTAGAGATGTGGTTTTGACAGATGTTTATTTCAAAATACACATAGTGTGAATAAATGACGCGAAATGTTGAAAACTGAATCGGTGTTTTATTCCAGATATGGGACCGTTTGCTAGCCAAATGTGTTTAACTCACAGAATAAAAGTTCATTTAAGCGAACGAATGTTGTGGAACTTGTGACTGATCTCCAAATATAGCCTATTTGCATTGTGTTCAATGGGCTGATTTTCACCGGTCTGACACCGGAGGTATCAGCAATTTTACTATCACTTCCACAGCGGCAACATTAAAAACGTTATATTTTTGATTATGTATGTTCTATTTTTAGAATTTCTCATTAATGTCTAGCATATATATATTGCTATTCGTTGCACAAATCATAATATAAATGGTCTATGTTACGCGCAAATAACAAATCTGCGCATTTTAGAAATCGCGCTGCGCAAATGATACATTGGTGCTTTTGTTAATAATGTATAAGAAAATACAACTTGCGTAAATAATAAATTGTCGGAAAACCATTCGGACGAATATTTAGCATAAAACAGGTACATACAGGTACACACAGGTAGACACAGACAGGTACACACAGGTAATTAGTGTAATTAGTCATCACTTGCGCAAATAACAAATTGTCGTTAAATCATAGATGGGCAGACGGACGTATACTTGATAATGGATGCAAAGTTTGACAGACAGATAGATAATTGAAATAAAGATATTGACCCCACCCCAGGGGTCATTCTACTACTATCCCACTATTCTACTGTAATAAATTGACCCCCTTCGTCAAAATTATACATATGGAGTCAACATTTTACAGAAGGGGGTCATTTTGCTATGTCGGGAGGTCATTATTGTATGGGGGTTGATCTTTTTTCTTACACCGGCGTACGAAAAAGGTGGGCTTACACCCTCATTCTCTGGTAGCAGATGCATCTTGGTAAAAGTAGGTATAATATAAAAGTTTAACCGGAAATGTAGCTGTCACAGAACACAGTCAACCAAAAACCAAAACAATTGCAGTGTTAATAAGAAGCGAGGCGTGTGACGTCACAAACACAAACGGGATGACAATAGGGCTACCGCCTTGGAACGGTCAGTGGAAAGAAGGCCGCTAGTGGGGTGGTGGGGGGTGGGGGGTGGGGGTGGGTCATCCTATTGTCATCCAATTAAACAGGACGGAAATCCTTGCCATGCTATATATATAATATTCTCTTAAAAACAAGGCAGCATTAGTAGTCAATATTAGTATAACTTATATAACAATATCAAAAACAAAAGCTTGATTTTGGTGACATTCTATTTTTCTTAATGCAATACATGTTGCTGTTTACCTTAAATGTCTCTATATGTATATCTTCATTATCATTTCCTTCCTGTTCTTCAAGGGTTTTAATCGTTGAACAATCATGCCTATATCTATTAGAAATAATGCAGATGTTGGCCTAATGGGATTGCCTGGTAAAAATCAGTTTCCGGAGAGTTCACTCCATGGCATCTGCGTCTTTATATGAACTAATAGGACTGCTCTACCCAGCGGATGTTGGGCTTTTACTTACCCTTGGGTTTTGTCTCGGAAATTCCTTCTCTTTCGTCGCAGCTGGATGAAGGTGTTGACGACTCCATCATTTAAGTGAAGCAAGGACCCTGTTCTTTATTACTGAAAACAAATGCAATCGTTTTAGAACACAGTAACCGGGAAAACGTACAAATCAAGTGTTCAAATGAAACGCATGAAGCTAATGTGTCGTCTGTTACAATAACTTCCCTTAGGAGGACATTATATACTTGAGTTACAAAATAGTTTGTATAGATGATCAAATACATATTATTGTTACACAGAGCTGTCCTAACCCAAAACATTTTATAATCAGTATTTATCTATTCTATTATTTAATTATCCAGAATATGATGCAGGTCATTTAATTGTATTTTTCACGTCTTCAAATGCTAAGAATTTCAATCTGGTACAGTATGTGGGAAACCTACTGTCGTAGATTAAAAATCTTAGCATGGTTACTTGTTGCTCTGGCTTCTGCCAAGTCATAGAGTACCTTCTTTGTGGCTTTCTAGGCTATTGTTTTTTTTGTATTTATATATACAAGAGCATCTTTTTGTTTTACTTATATTGATTGCCTATTAATGCTGCCTTGTTGGTTAGAGAATAGTTCATGGCGGGGATTTCTTTATTTACACTGTCCCGTTTAATTGGGATGACAGTAGGGTAAGTGTGAGGTTTGGTCACCCTAGAATCTGCTTTAAAACCCCAGCGGTCTTTTTGCCACTGACCGTTCCTAGGCGGCTGCCCTACTGTCAACCTTTTTTGTGTGTGTGACGTCATATGCCTTTATTATTGCTATTGCCATTTTTGTTTGTCTTTATGCGTGTTTTGGGGTTTACTGTGTTCTGTGAAAGCTGCATTTCCTGCTCGACTTTTATACTTACTTCTACATGTAATATGGACTTGCAAGATACATAATTGCGAAAAACTGCACCTCCTAGCAGTGCGCTTAAACATATAGGTGTACATACCCAAAACAGCCTGGCAATATTGCAAAAATCACGGAGACGTGTTACTTAATTTCGTATGATATAGAGAAATGTGTTAATGTTGTAGATATATGTGCATGACAATAACTACAAGTAGGTACAAAGTAGGTATACAAGAAAGATAAAAATATCGGAAAGGAAAAGCAGCATTCAAGGACGACAGTCAACCACAAAACACAAAAACAAACACGCAAACAGACAAAGGAGAAGGGAAAAGTAATACAAAATGCAAACGACATTACAAACACAAAAGAGTTGACAATAGGGCTACCGCCTTGGAACGGTCAGTGGCAACAAAGGCCACTGGGGATTTAAACCGGTTTTAGGGGTGAACCAAACAAGTCGGAACATGAAATATAGCCTTCACAGAACACAGTCAATCAAAAACACTCATTCAAAACAACAAATACAAGAAAAATGCGACACCACAAACGCAAAAGGGTTGATAATAGGGGTAATGCCTTCGCACAGTCAGTGGTAAGTGGTTTAAACCATGTTTTTGTTTAAATCGTTTTCTTTCTAAAGGTTCTATGGTATATTACAGTGAGTTGGGGGTATAGAATCAGTCGGATTAAACGTCTAAATTTAAAATGAAAGGAACATGTCAATTAGATTCTGATTTAGATTTACCCTTTTAGTTGTACGATACAATATTTCTGAAATTATTTTCCTAAAACTGTGAATTTGTTAATAGATTTGTGATCGTGTTTTTGCACCAATATTTACATAAATTCATTGTATCCCTAGAAGTGCCAAACTTTAACAAGTTAACTTATTTGAATTTTGACATTTGTCCTTAACATTTGTTATAACAGCATTTATATCTCAGTTTATTGTCACAGTATGTTTTTTTCGTTTCAAAAACAAACTTTGTAGTAAAGAATCATTTTGTCTGAGAGGTATTGCACTTAGCGATACATTTTTCATGGAAAAATCCACCAAATCATTTCACTTTGCTTACATATATGCTTATATGATATATATTTAGGCCATGACAATTTTAAAATATTCTAAAATACATGAGCTGATAAAATTGAATTTAAACAGAAAATGATTCTTTACTACCGATGATTCTATACACCCTAATGCATTGTATTTCAAACAAGATGTATGTACATATTTTGTTTGAATCGTTTACTTTCTAAATGTTCTAGGGTGCATTAATTCAAACAGAAAAGTTATGTACATATTTTGTTTGAATGGTTGAAGGGGTTTGATGGGGTATGAAAGTTAATATTCTGACTACGTAATGTGTATCGTATTGCATTATCTTAGCTCTTGAACTTTACTGCAACTGTATTGAATTATCTTAAGAGCTTTTGAACTTTGCTGTCATATGTATTTATCTTTATACTCTTATATATCTTGTACCATAGCTCTAATGGTTTTCCTTTGTTCTTGCTTATGATATAATTTTCATGAACCTGAAAGTCTGAACCTAAACCGTGCTATAAATGCCTAGATTCTCTAGATTCGACAGTTATACCATGGCCTACTCCATTTTACACGCGCGTAGTTGTAATGTTTACACACAACCTGTCAATCAAAATGTCAATAACCGGCATGGAACATTGAATGGATAAGCTACAAAACATTTATATCATATGTTTTTCGTATGCGATTTATACTGCACTCTCGGGCCTGCTGCGGCCCTCGGAAAGCAGTTTAAATCGCACATACTCGAAAAATGATGCTATACATATTACTTATATCGTTATTCCAATTGAAAGTATCTTATACCGGCAATCATAGTGATCTATAAATAGAAAATGTTATTTACCTTGCCTTATATTTATCCTTCTAATTGTTGTTTCCGCGCATGTTTTTGTTTGACTGTGGTCCTTGAATGTTACATTTTGACTGTGGTCCTTGAATGTTACATGTCCTGTTCGACATTTTTTTATCTGCTGTCAAATATAATAGCTAGCCCATACTATTGTTTTACACGTTTTTACATCTATTATTTAAATTTATTTTATCTGGTTTTGTTTCCTTTGAACACACCGCAGTATATAGCCAATTTTACTTCCTGGGTTGACTGACGCGATAGTATCATAATTAAAACTGTGTGTTTGCCCGAACGCGACCGGTCCAAAAATATCGCACCGACTCCAAACTTTTTATAAAATAGCAAAAATATGTTGTTATTTTAACAGTGCCTTCTCACTCACCTGACTGGTCAAACTTGAATATCCCTTTGACAGCGATAAAAACATAAAACACCTGTGTTTCCTCTAAATCTTTGTTAATTTGGTTTACTAATTGTTTTATATAGGAAGTGCATGCACAAAGTTAAGATTTTCAACATTGCAATACTAAAGTCATCTTTAAATAAGAACAAAAAGTAGTGTTTTAAATCCAAACAAAGAGTTAAATAACATTCACAAAAGAGTCTGATATACTTGGAAGAAAGGAAAAAGATTTTTCCTACCTACCAACAACAACAACAATAACTTTTATTTTTCAGATCAAAATATATGATGTATGAGAAAGGAGGAGTCACGCAGGACTCGTGGTGAGAATTTCACAATATAATTTAATAATATTAATGATAATAAATAAAGTCAGCTAAATGGTAGATTAAGGAGGAAAGAACGGATTTATTTATTAATATAGACGATCGTAGATCTAAGTAATAAATAAAGAAATAAGGAAGTAAACATACAGCGTGTTTATTTAGTTGTACCTACCTACCCGTCTGAAAAGTCTAAGGTCGTTTTTTGGGCAAACTAAGCTGTTTTTAAGTGTGGCCTAGTACCTGACAAATAGTTAAACAATGAAATGGCCACATAAATATAAATCCGTGCGACACATCGATTTTTGTGTAAATGATTTAAGAGATAGGATATTATATATAGCAATAAACTCCTACCGTGAGAAATTAAAAATCCGAAGGTCATGAATATCAAAAATTCAAAATGGACTTGTCGTGCATATATGACAGTAAAAAAGTTAAAATGATGTTTACTACTAGTGTAAACCCTGACCATTGCCAAAGGTGAAGGGTGATCAGAGTTTACACTGTTGGCCTCTCAGTAAGAACATTTGCCATCCATACTTTATATATAAAATATTACCGGAAGGTTTGAATTCCAATTTTAGCAGACGACATTCGAAATTTGGCGCGAAAGAATTAAAACCTTCATACAGAATAAGACGGGGAACCACAAGCAATTAATTATTAAGACGGGGGAACCACAAGCAGTTAATTATTTATAACACATATATAAATAATTATGTTGTAGTTTATCACTTCAGAATAAGTTTTAATATATATCATAGATGTCCAAATTTAGTGGATTTGACAGGGCCATAGACTATTGATGCTTTCATTGGATATAGGTGTTTTATAGAAAGTTTAAAAACAAACACGCTGAGTCCTGTATAAAATCTACCAAACTTTCCAGTTCGTAATTTTTCAAAATGAAGTTCTAAATAAGATTCACTTACGTATTCTTAGAGATATGCCCTTCCGCTCTAGAAAACGTATGAGAGAAGTAGGGGTCAAGTTGCATTTAAAAAAATAAAATGTTGATCTTTGTTGACAGCGTGAACAAACTCCATTCCATGGCACCTATACTTTTTCTTTCAAGACTTTCAAATGATAAATAAAATCATCATACAGCCATGCTAATGGTTCTTAGCTCTCACAAATAAGTCAATAGAGTCATTTCTGAAATAAAAACAGACCTTAAATATTCCAAAATGCCTTGTATCGCAAGAAAAGGTTAGGGATTATATTTTTAGAAACTCCACTATGCCGGTCATAAATACCAACGTGATTTACTTCCTGTATGCTTTTATATAGCTTCTGCTGTAAAACAAGGGGGCGTTATGAAAGTTTCTTGCGTGGCAATAAATAGGTAAATCGCATGAAATGATATCTCTGATGTATACATTGGGAATCCAATAATCAAAATATAATGGCTCAAACCACCTTTTCTAGTTTTTGATTTTAATTTCTTGTATTTGACTTTGTTATGACTGAGGTTAGTGAACGATACATTTCCTGTCAATTCCTGTCTACCTTTATATCGAAAACGAAAGTGGACATTTTATTTAGCACACATTCATTACACTTTATAATTTAAAAATATTTAGCTGACAATAAAATGTAAACTTATATTTACATACACGTACCTTTCTTTTCAGCCAGCGTCGTTTATCTTCAGATTAACTTTTTTTTTTTTTTTTTAAATCTTGTCACATCCTTGTAAAGGATAAATGGCAGTCAAATAGTGAGCCCGGTGTTCCCGGTATTGGGTGGAGGTCGTTTTATTGTCTTATCAAACAATTTATGTGTCTCTTGTTTTCTTAATGATATTCATATAATCCCATTTTCGCTTTACAGCATGTCACAGCGTTATCCTATCTACGACCGTGGGCCACTATCGGAATGGCATATTGATTACTGATATGTCTTTAATGTGCAAATATTGATCACGTGTTGCGACTTACAAATAAATCGTTGTATTAAGACTTTATTTTTAAAACGGATAATGACGTTATATCGGACAAGGAAGTATTATGTCTAGGTATTTAAACCAAATGAATAGTTGTGGTTTGCCGTAATAAATCACTTGATGAAAATAGTTGTACCCCCAACACTCACCCCACCCTCAAAGTGCAAACTTGTGTAAGAAACAATTTGCATAACTAATAATTGTAGCATCCGAAGGCACCTTACGTAGTATATGTCAACCCTTAACCCGCTCCATATATATAATGGACTGTTCTTTCTTTGAATTAAGAACATTCCATGTATGTAACAAAGGGGTGTTTTGGGGGAAATGACTGATCAGCAGCCAGACATTGTAAACCAGCCTGCGAGTTAATCGCAGACTGATCTAGGTTTACAATGGACGCAAAGGCTATTATAGTCGTGTTTTATAGCAGGTTAAGGGTTAAACAGCTGTAGTGACAATGGGGTAAGAGTGAGGTTTGGTGCCCCTAGAACCTGGTGTAAACCCCCAGCGGCCTTTTTGGCCAGTGACCGTTCCAGGGCGGTAGCCCTATTGCCAACCCCTTTATGTTTTTGATGACATATACTAGTGTCTTTTATTTATCCTTATAATTGTTGTTTGTTTCTGTGCGTGTTTTTGGTTGACTGTGGTCCTCGAAAGCTACATTTCCTGTTCGTCTTTTATATCTACGTTTACCTTGTAAAACACAGCACCGTAGCTGTATACACTAAACATGTGCATATGCCAAAAAAGAAGGTACCAAAAGGCAAAACAAGTGTCATAAGCCCTAAAAAATATATTACAACAAATAGGACAAACAATGAGAAATATATATATATATATATATACTGAAAGGAAAAAAAAACGCAGGGTGCGTATTTCCGCTATATATTGTATGTTTAATATGCTACTGCTAATCGAACGGTACAGGGCGACATTAGGCCTGTCCTTTTAGAAAGAAGGTTTAAACAGCACTGAACACACCAATGGTTACCCCTTTAAAGTTTCATTATCGTCAGAATGCGCATTTGGCTCAAGCAGGTGAGCAAACTTAGGCTTTAAATGTTGCAATCACTTAACATTAAATACAGTACTGATTTTTCAAAGATGAACTTCAGCATTTATGAATTTCTTGTTACAACGTGTGCTGTGATTGTACTTTACTGTGTACTGTGTACTGTGATTAAAACGTCTACAACATCACAGTTGTGTCCTTTAACTAACTGCACTTTTTTTTTTTTACAAAACATCTTGGAATTTCCTTGGAATATATATGGAATTAAGTGTGCAGTATATGCAATATATAGCGGAAATACGCACCCTGCTTTTCTTTTTCCTTTCAGTATATATATACTGAACAATTAAAGTTTAGCAAGCCCTTATGCACATCTTCCTTAAATAAATGTACTGCTATTTTATATTGTGAAGTATTTTAAATCATCGGCATGACTTAGGTTGGTCTTCTTTTTCATTTACTTTTTGTATTCCAGTGTAAATTATCTCCCATTTAGTTAAAACATACCATTTCACATTTACAAATACAAATAAGGTAAAGAGCAAGATTAAACATTATAAAATGACCGTTATGGGTCTCAAGTTATAAAAACCGCTATGACAATCAACATTTTCCTTGCCATTATAAAGATATAGGGAACCAAAGTTTACCATTTGTGAAATTACCTCCCTTTGCATTGAAATAAGAGCGAAATTATAATTTCTGTAAAACATGTAGATTACCACATGTTGCTATTGTTTTCTCATATTTCTGTTGAGACCTATTCCCTTAATATAACTGATAATTATGTAAGTTATTTTGCCCAGGACCGCTTCTACACATATCCTAGAATCTGGTCAACGGGATATGTTATTTACTTGCTAAACTTATTTATATCAGTATATATATTAAAGTAGATACAAATGTCGAACAGGAAATGTAAAATTTACAGAACAGTCATCCAAATATATGCATTCGAAACAAAATAAAATTACAGAGAAAATAGAAGCATTTACAGTAGAGCAAAAGAAATATAAAAAGATCGGACAGGGAAAGTAGCATTCAAGAAGG
This sequence comes from Cyrtodaria siliqua, assembly GCA_037043455.1. Classification (NCBI taxonomy): domain Eukaryota; kingdom Metazoa; phylum Mollusca; class Bivalvia; order Adapedonta; family Hiatellidae; genus Cyrtodaria; species Cyrtodaria siliqua. The sequence goes on along the minus strand of JAWPHD010005852.1, from coordinate 46,441 downwards.
ACAGGACAGTAAACCACAAAACACAGAAACAAACACGCAAACAGAAAAACAAGAAGTCAAAAGCAATAATAAATGCAAACGACATCACAAACACAAAAAGGGTTGACAATAGGGCTACCGCCTTGGAACGGTCAGTGGCAAAGTAGGCCACTGGGGGTTTAAACCGGTTCTAGGGTGCACCAAACCTCACACTTACCCTACTTCATCCCATTAAAACAGGACAGTGTAAATAAAGAAATCCCCGCCATGATCTAATCTCTAACCAACAAGGCAGCATCAATAGGCAATATAAGTAAAACACAAATATGCTCGTGTAAATATAATACAAAAAAAACAATAGCCTAGAAAGCCACAATGAAGGTACTCAATGACTTTGCAGAAGCCAGAGCAGTAAGAGAATAAACCATTAAGGGCACGACAAGAATACAGGCCCAAGAGGGATTCTTGTTCTCCTGAATCCCTGGCCGGATTTTAATGACACTTTGCAGAGATGATCAGTACCAGGCCTTGTTGTGCACATCATTGCCGTGTTTCGGTTGCGCAAGTTTATGGTGCTTCCACACTGCTGGAATACCACGCCGCAGACACATGACATGATTGTGAGTAAACATCTGTTCTGATGCTCCCACCCTTCTACTAAAAACAAGATGCCCGTGGACGCTCAAGGGCCTGTGGACGCTCTACTGGCTCAGGATAAAGTTTATGTATAAGGAGCCATATGTCTTTCAAAAATCGTTCAACCGTAACATGTTGCTGCCATACGCAACTAGGCTTGGTACTATTCATCCCTGAAAAGTTTCGTTGAAATCCAGCCAGAGGTTCAGAAGAACTAGTCTAGACAAAGTTAGTGTATTAAAACCTTTAAGGGCTCATAACTCTGCTAAAATTCATTCAACCAGAACATGGCAATGACAGGTGCAACTAGGCTTAGTACTGATCATTCCTGAAAATTCGCTGAAATCTGGCAAAGAGGTCAGAAGAGACTAATCTGGACAAAGTTTGTGTATTAAAGGGCCATAACTCTGCCAAAAATCATTCAACCAAAATATGGCGATGATATGCACAACTAGGCTTGATACTGATCATCCTTGTCAAGTTCCGTCTATATCCAGCCAGGGGTTAAGGAGAACTAGCCCGGAAAAGAATTGTGGTATCAAAATCCTTTAAAGGACCATAACTCTGCCAAATAACTGTAAACCGGAATGCGATGATGACATGCACAACTAGGCTTGGCGCTGATCATCCCTGCAAAGTTTCATTGAAATTTAGCGAGGGGTCAGGAGAAGTAGATCAGACAAAGTTTGTGTATTAAAACCTTTAAAGGGCCATAAGTCTGCCAAAAATCATTCAACCGGAACACGGCAATGATTTGCACAACTAGACATGGAATTGGTCATCCCTAAAAAGTTTCGTTTAAATCCGGCCAGAGGTTGAGGAGAACTAGTCAGAACAAAGTTTGTATATTAAAACCTTTAAAGGGCCATAACTCAGCCAAAAATCATTCAACCGCAACACGGCGATGGTTTGCACAACTAGACATGGAATTGATCATCCCTAAAACGTTTCGTTTATTCCGGCCAGGGGTTCAGGAGAACTAGTCAGAACAAAGTTTGTGTATTAAAACCTTTAAAGGGCTATAAATCCGCCAATATCATTCAACTGGAACACTGTGACTATGTACAACTAGGCTTGGTACTGATCATCCCTGCAAAGTTTCAATGAAATCCGGCCAAATGAAGGCCATTTCGCCTTAATGAGGCCAAGATATAGCATATTTCAGAAAATCAAGGGCCATGACGCAGATGTAAATGATCCAATCTGGATGCTTTTCGAACTTGTCCGAGCTTTAATTGATATAAACAATCTGGTAAAGTTTCGTAAAGATCGGATGAAAGATGAAGGCCCTATCGTCCTAACGAGGCAAAATATAGCATTATTATCTAAATCAAGGGCAATAAATCCGCTGTTAATGGTCCGATCTAACCGGTTTTCGAACTTGTCCGAGCTTTCATTGATATTAACAATCTGTTGAAGTTTGGTAAAGATAAAATCATAAATGAAAGTGCTAAAGTGTTCACAAGGATTAATATTGCTTTTTTCAGCAAAACAAGGGCCTTAACTCCGGTGAAATTATTCCGATCTGGCTGGTTTTCGAGCTTGTCCGAGCTTTCATAGATATAAAGACACTGGCAAAGTTTCGTAAAGATCCGATTAATATTGAAGACCCTAGAGTGTTCACAAGGCAAATTAGCATTTTTCAGAAAAAACAAGGGCCATAACTCCATTATTATTGATCCGATTTGGCTGGTTTTCGAAATTGTCCGAGCTTTTATTGATATTAACAATCTGTGCAAGTTTGGTAAAGATCAAATAATAAATGAAGGTGCTAGAGTGTTCATAAGGCTTAATATGGCATTTTTCAGCAAAACAAGGGCCATAACTCCGGTGAAACTTATCGCAAAACAAGGGTCATAACTCCGGTGAAACTAATCCGATCTGGCCGATTTTCGAACTTATCCGAGCTTTCATTGATATAAAGACACTGTCAAAGTTTCGTAAAGATCCGATTAATAATGAAGGCCCTAGAGTGTTCACAAGGCAAAAGTTAACGGACGACGGACCACTCGTCATCTCATAAGCTCTTCGGCCAGTAGAGCTAAAAACTCATTTCCTCTAGCTTTGGCTATGTACCGGAAACAAAGTAGCCACCTCATAAGAACATGTTCGTTTAAGTTTTGACAAAATGATGAGAGAAATCAAACATGCACTGTATAATAAATGGCCATTATCTACATTGTATAGCTTTGAGTTGTCAGTAAATGAAATGGTTTTACAATAAGTTGACTTGTCGGTTTCCTCTAATAAAATGGTAGCTTTTAATTCCATTTTTGACGCGAATAAAACATTGTAAAAGTAAATATAAAAGTCCTACAGGAAATGTAGCATTCAATGACCAGAGTTAACCAAAAACAATTACAAGGATAAATAAGATGGAAGGTATGACATCACAAACATAAAAGGGTTGACCATAGGGCGACTGTCTTGGAACGGTCAGTATATATTTCGAAATCCAAATCGTGTTTTCCTTTTTTTATTTTACAGATGTTCTCGAAGAAGCATACAACTGATAACAGCTGGCCTGAAGGCGACACATTCTGTAATGGCAAAGTAGGTATAAAAATTGAACAGGAAATGTAGGTTTCACAGAACACAGTCAACCAAAACATGCAAACACGTGAAAACAACCATTACAATGTTAATAAAAGCAAAGCAATCTACATCAAAAACGGATTGACAATAGAGCTACGCCTTGGAACAGTCAGTGGCTGGCGAAAATTCCGCTGGTTAAACCAGGTTCTATAGTGCACCAAACTTCATTCTTACCCTATTATCCACCCAATAAATCGGGAAAGTGTAAATAAGAAAATCCCCGCCATGTTATATTCTCTAAGAAACAAGGCATCATTAATAGGCAATATATGTATAACACGTGCATGATCATGTATATATGAATATAAAAAAGAGCCTAAACCAGTACCCATCCTCTTACTGGCCCTGATACTCCCAATACCTGATACAATAGAGAAAGGAAACCAATGGCCAGACCCCGATGACAAACCAAAATGACGAGGAAGACATGGATTATAACGTCGATTCTTTCCTTGATCCAGACTGGGAGTGAGAATGTTAAGAACAAAAAAGACACAGCTGAAGAAAATATTTGGTAAGTTGATTGTGACTGCAGGGGCCTTGTTCGACGATGTTTGTCAAAATGATGTTATGTTGTTGTTGTTGTTTTCTAGATAGTAGAAAAAGATATTGAATGCCTCATCCATAAACAAAATCTGACTATTGTTATGGAAAGGGTTTCGGGGGCATATAGTAATCGCACCATCTGTCTGTCCGTCCGTAAGTCCGCAGTTCGTGTCCGGATAGTAACGTCACAACCCCTGCAAGGATTTTTAAATAACTTGGTACATGTGTACAAGTGATCACCATAACAAGATATGTGTCGCGCGCAAAAACTCAGGTCCGTACCTCAAAGGTCAAGGTCACACTTGCAGTTCATAGGTCAAAATTTCCGTGCGTCCGTCAGTCCGCAGTTTGTGTCCGGATCGTAACGTCACAACCCCTGCAGGGATTTTTAAATAACTTGGCACAAGTGATCAACATAACAAGACGATGTGTCGCGCGCAATACCCAGGTCCGTACCTCAAAGATGAAGGTCACACTTGCAGTTCATGGGTCAAAAACAGGTACGCATTTGCGTGTCCGGACGGTAACGTCACAACCCCTGCAGTGATTTTTAAATAACTTGGCACAAGTGATCACCATAACAAGACGATGTGTCGCGCGCAAAACTCAGGTCCGTACTTGAAAGGTCAAGGTCACACTTGCAGTTCATAGGTCAAACACAGGTAAGCAATTTCGTGTCCGGACCGTAACGTCACAACCCCTGCACGGATTTTTAAATAACGTAGCACAAGTGATCACCATAACAAGACTATGTGTCGCGCGCAAACCCAGGTCCGTACCTCAAAGGTCAAGGTCACACTTGCAGTTCATAGGTCAAAAACAGGTACGCAATTTCGTGTCCGGACCGTAACGTCACAACCCCTGCAGGGATATTTAATTAACTTGGCACAAGTAATCACCATAATAAGACGATGTGTCGCGCGCAGAACCCAGGTATTCAAGGTCAAGGTCACACTTGGAGGTCAAAAGTCAAATCGTATCCGGCCAATAACTCCGGCATGCATGGAGGTATTTTCAAATAACTTGGCACAAGTGCTCACCACAACAAGGCGATGTGTCGCGCACAAAATCCAGGTCTGTGGCCCCAAGGTCAAGGTCACTCTTAGAGGTCAAAGGTCAAACTGTGTCCGGTATGTAACTTTTGCATGCCTGGACGGATTTTCAAATAACTTGGCACAAGTGCTCACCACAACCAAATGACGTGTCGCGCACAAAATCCAGGTCCGTGGCTCCAAGGTCAAGGTCATACTTAAAGGTCAATTCGGGGGCATCTGTCACAGTGTTATTTCTTATTTGATAATGTTTTCCAATACTTAGCCTTTGCGAAGTCCATAATAATGAGGTCAGTTTGCTTATGTTAGCTATTTTTGGGACCATCAAGGTTAAAGGTTAAGTCATAAGCCATTTAGCTTTTGGACCCGTGATAGGAGTCCACAAGGATATTGTTGGTAGTCGGATGTCTATGATGTTCCAGTGTCTTGCAGCATGCGCAGGTTAGGAACACATGTCAATAGCTAGCGGGATTGTATCCTACTCCACTACCCTATTTTGTCGCCTGTGTATCATGGCAAACACTTAGGGACCACTTTGTCAGTCGTCGTCGGCCGTCACACTTTAACCTACAACTTAACCTTGGCCATATAACTTATGTTCATGAAACGTCACACACATCTTATCTAAAGAAATGTCGTTAAACAAGTTCATTAATTCTGTCGGCAGAATTATGCCTCTTTTCATAAAACTTTATGGCCCAGTCACATAGCCCGGCCGATGAGGTTCCGATGAGCCAGCGATGCGATTTTCACCGAACTCGGCCGAACACCGGCCGGACACCGGCCGGACATCCGTGGCGTTTGTTGCTTAAAACCGCATCGGTGGCAGCTCGGTGAAATTTTAACTTCGGAGCTAAATTTCACCGGGCTCTCACCGAGCTCCCTCATCGCAGCCCCATCGTAACCACATCGGAAAACACGTCGGCCGGTGCACGGCCGAGTATCGGCCGGTGTCCCGTGCATCTGAGACAACCAGAGGACGAGGTTTTTTTAACGGACACCGGCCGAGCTCCGACCGAGCTCCGGCCGATGTGGGACAGAGCCTTGGAAAGTATAGTACCGGTGGCTGACCGATGTAAGGGACACCGGCCGATGCTCGGCCGGAACTCGACCGGAACTCGGCCGTAACCCGGCCGGATATCTCTGCTAGTATATATACTGTTCGCTCCTGTCTGTGTACAGCATTCAGCAAGTTGTATCGACACGATTCACTCTTGACAGACTTTATAAACAGGATGCCAAAATTAGTCAAGGAAAGTGATGGAGATGAGAAGAATTGCGGCAAGAAGAGGCAGCAGCCAGCTAGCAGCAAGGGAAAGGGCCAGAAGAAGCAGAAGACGCTAGCAGTGAAGACCAGAAAATCTCCCCGAAAGAGGATACAAGAGGAAGAAGGCGGTGCCAGTGGTACGGAGGGGGAGCAATCAGAGATATCCGATGCTGAGTCCATGGCGTCCCGGGCGTCCCAGGCGTCCCAGGCGTCAAAGTCGTCGCAGTCCAAGCCCACGTCGTCGTCCAAGTCCAAGTCCTCGTCGGCGTCTGCGTCGCGGCGAGCCGTTGGTGTGCCGATAGAGGAGATCACCCAAGACCAGATGCAAAAGATAGCAGATTTCTACGAGGGACACCCTATGTACTACAATGTTGGGCATGAGAACTACAAAAACACGAAGTTGAAGGAATGGACTCTGGACAAGTTTAGCGAACAGATTGAGCTTTCTGGTGAGACCTTGTCAGCTTTTGAAATGTTTGAAATTATTTTTAAATTTGTCAAATTTTAATTTTACGATGTTTTACTTTAGAAAACATTGTATTAAATGTCTTAATGGATTTTGTCTGTGTGTTGCAGTCCAAGCCATACAGAGGCATTTCACAAGTTGCCGTACCGAACACTTCAAGCTCAAGAACAGACCCAAAAGTAGCAAGAGTGGATCCGGGGCGGCCCCTCTTACGTCACTCCAGAAGTTCAAACTGAAGGCGTACGAGTTTCTGGACGCCCATCACGTATCACGGACGCTGAAATCGACCTGTGGGAGGGTAAGCATCTGCATGCAGATTTTCTAAGTTATCAAAGAATTGTCTTAATGTTTTTCTTTGCCAGTGAGTTGCTCACCCTTCTTTCTACTTGCCGCGATTTTACTATTGATGGTTTGAATGCTTCAGCTGGCTGGTGAGGACGAGGATTCGGCGTCGGAGTTGGAGTATGCTGCAGCGTCTGAGTCTGAGCCGGCCACGTCGCAGGGAGTAGGAGCTGCCAGCAAGAAGGACAAGGCTGCATCCGTCAGCGACATGTCCAGGACGCTGATCGCGTGTCTCAAGTCAAGTAGCAAGGCCACTCAGGACGCAGCGGAAAAGGTAAATACTCGACAAAATGCAAAATAAACCATTTTCTGCTACTTCCATCCCAATACAAAATGCAAGTTTTTGTGTATTGAAGTGTAGATGTGTGAGTTGGCGGTTCCTAAAACACCAGCGGTTTAAGCCACTGCCCGTACCAAGGAGGTCCCCTATTTTCATTCTTATTTTCTTTGCAATGTACTGGTTAATTTTAAGTTTTACTTATGGGGGGTTAAGTTTCGACTGGGTTTTTAGTTTTCTGCGTATTTGTGGTTTCTGGGTACATTCTTTAAAAGCTGTATTTACAATTGTTATGTTTACAGGTGCGTGTAGCCCAGACCGCAGCTGCAGATCCGTTCCAGGCCGAGCGTGACGCCTGGGCTGAGTGGATGACAAGCGCGAACAACCAGGTGCCAGCACCTCGGTACAGAGAGTTTCAGCAGGAGACTTTCACCACCTTCATGAAATACGTCCCGCTCATGCCGGGGACTCAGCAGCACCCCCAACAGCAGCCTCCAAAACCCCCATCGCAGTTCGTACAGCCACCCATCCCGATGGTAGATCCTTATCACCACCAGCCGATGTATCTTCAGTCCGTATCCCAGAAACCACAGCAACAGTCGCAGCCGTTTATCCCCTTTGCTACGGCTCCAGTTCGGCAGCAGCAGCCGCCCGATCAGCAGTATGAACAGTTCCAGGTATGTTTTTTTTTCATTGTGATATTAAACAGTACATATTATAATAAAATTAATTTCCAATATTCAGATTTAATGCATGTCATAACCTTAATTAAATTATGGTGATATGATCTCTTGGAAGCAAAACATGCAACAGAAGAGAGAAAATTGCAGTCTCGGTTTTATTGAGACTGTTCATTGACAGCAATGAAATGTACTACACTGTCAACGCCCCCTAGCACCGGCTTAAGCGGTATTCAATCTTCAAATTCACCGAATTACATTTAATGATCCCGAAAGACCAGAAACTATATACAGTATAACTGCACTGAGGACGAAGTACGGGCGACCTTTTACGACCCGCCATACAAACACTTAAGTTTTCTTGCAAAACAGTCAATTGTTATGCCTCTGCTATGTTTCAGTCTCCCAGGTCAGTCTCTGCACCACCTGTTACTTCTGCGACCTATGACCTCTCAGCCTTGCTGGCCTTGCAGTCTCCATTGACAGCCAGCCAAGGATCCAACATCGATGAAGCTGCGTGGCAGCTTTCATCACCCGGCAACATCGGCCTCAACATGCAGTCACCTGCACAGACGCCAAAATATAGCAGTCTTTCACAAGTGCTAGGTGCGACCAGCAGAGTGCTGGCTAGCACTGAACGTGATAACACAATCGGTGGTGACGACGACAACTCAGAACAGGAGCAGGAGTAGGAGTAGAGACAGGGCATGAAATTCTTCACAATCTGACAGAGACCCACCTCAGCCAAGTAGCCCAAAGTTGTAGTGTATGTACTGACAGTGTGTTTTGTACAATATAGTAACAATGTGCCTCGTACAATCACAGTAACAGTTTGCCTCGTACAATCATAGTAACAGTGTGCCTCGTATAATTACAGTTACAGTGTGCCTCGTATAATTACAGTTATTTAAATCAATCACGATGAACATTATGTTGTTGTATTATTTACCCACAACTCATCATTTTCGTACTGGTGTACATTTATTTTGATATTTGGCCGACGTCACACCAAAAGGGACTTTCAGACAATACACACTAGTGTTGATCCTGATCAATGGCTACAACGTTAATCTTGAATTAAATAATACATTTATTGCATAGATTGGTCGATAATTGTCTAGTTTTGCTCTGACGAGTGTCAAAATGTGTAAAGCCTGTCCAGACACCGCATCAGAGAAACGTTGCTGGTCTGGCTCTACACGTTTTGCATATGTCCGAATATCCCTTTTCGCATGACTGGGCCCGTTTCACTAAACTTCGTAAGTCTTAAGAATTCGTAAGTCAAAACTTTAAAATGTTTGTAATTTCTGATATCTTAAGTTAATCCTGCCATGTGACATCTCTTTAGAATCGTCTTGAAAAGACGATTCCAAAGAGATGTCACATGGCAGGATTAGACGAAGTAATAAAAACTTAAAAGAATTCTAAATTTTTGACTTACGAATTCTTAAGACTTACGAAGTTTAGTGAAACGGGCCCCTGTTCTTTTGACTGATTGATTGATTTATTGTTTGAAGTTAAGCTCGGGTGTACCAAACTGTCCGTTTTGTTCAATCAAGTACTGGGTAGAACCATTGATCTTGCGCAAGTCATCCAAATGTGTTGTTCCATGACAAACACATGCATTCCAAGTTTCAAGTTTCTTTGACCAGTAATTCAAAAGTTATAGCCAATATTAAAGTTTGGTGACAAACAGACAACCAGACAGATCAAAAACAAAATGCCTCCCTGATCTACAAGCGGTGGCATAAAATATAAAGACAATGTTTTAAGAATACCCAATAACAGTTTTAATTTTGCAAACAACATACTGAATAATGGACTGTAATATACGACAATGTACTAAGTCCTGAGAACTGTCTATGGTTGCATCCAGTACATGCATATTGTTACACAGAATACAGACGTTACTGTTGGTTTATTGCCACATCTTGCCATGGCACACTCCCGGCAGGACTGCAAAAGTAATTCTTGAGGTATGCGCGCAGTTCTTTGCCTGGTCCGGTCAATCTTGGTCCGTTCCCTGCTGCTTGCACATCTTCGAGCACGGCTTGGTCTCGCCATGCACCCGCGATGAACTGGCCCTGCTCATCTTCCCGGTCGAGATCGGCATTCTGGATGTTGGGGTAACGAGTCCTCATGAGGTTGTGTAGGGTCATGCAGGCCATGACGGTCTTAGTAACTGTCGACGGTCTCATTCCCAGGGTTGTTAGAAGACATCTGAAGCGATTGGCAAGTATACCAAACGCATTTTCAACCACACGGCGTGCCCTGGAACACCGGTAATTGAAGATCCGCTCGTCCCGTGCCAGGTGACGATGAGGGTAGGGCTTTAACATGTATTGCCGAAGGGGGAAGGCGTCGTCTCCGACCATGTAGTAGGGTGTGTCCCGGTCGTCATTAGGCAGGGAATCCGGTTGGGGGAGTCCGATCGTTCCCTCACGAAGACCTGGCTCTAGCCGCGACCGGTTAAAGATGCCGGCATCGGAACACGACCCTGGTGACCCCACATCCACCCAGATGAACTTGTAGTTCGAGTCTACCACCGCAAGCATGACGATAGAAAAGAAGCCTTTATAGTTGTAGTAGAGTGAGCCACTCTTGGGGGGCTTCTTGATTGCGACGTGCTTCCCATAGATCGCGCCACAACAGTGGGGGAAGTTCCACCTGTCTCCGAATCCCTCGGCCACCGGGCGCCATTCATCTTCTGTCTGGGGAGTGGCCCACATCTCATCCTCGTATACGTCGTAGATGGCCTGACACACCTCGGGGATGAAAAGGGCGATGGTGTTGTGTGGGACACGAAACGCAAACGCAAGATCGTGGTACCTGCTTCCGGTCGCCAAAAACCTCAAGGTGATTGCCAGCTTCAGCCCAGGGTCCAAGGGGGTTCGATGCCTGCAACAGAAGAGGATGAAATATGATTAAACCTTAGCAAGAATATAATGTTTGGAGGGAATTTTGTTTGCAAAATACGGATTAACTTACGTTGTACTCTTGGTAATGCGGGGGCCAACTCGGTTAAGCAACTCATAGTACATCTGTGGCTCCATGCGGAGGAAGGCTTTGAAGTCGGCAGCGTGCTCGGCCTCGAGTTCCTTCATGAGAGTCTCGTACTGGCCGAAAAGGGGTCTGCGTAGGATCCACTCTCGCACCCACCAGCGTCTTTCTCTTCTGCGGGCCCTCTGTCGCTCCCTCTCGGCGGCTTCTAGTATTGCCGCCAGGACCAGGTTGTACTGGAACCTTGCTTGAGCCAGTTCGTGTTCGAGCAGTGCCATTCGAAGTCTCCTCGGTGCAGCCATAGTGATGAACTGACAATGTCAGGTAGGAAGAACGGAATAGCTCGGCACCCAAGTCCGTGTTACATCGGACGAGCATCGGCCGGTCATTGTTCAAAGCCCGTTAACAACCCGGCCGGCGATCGCACGGTGTCCTGTTACCTGCTCGGGTACCGGCCGTATTCCTTCCGATGTCCGGCCGACCTCCGGCCGGTAGTTGCTGCCACATCGGCAGAAAAAAACTCCCATTTTGAGACAGACTCCGTACGGTCACCGGCCGGTGTTCGGTCGGTCGCCTGAAGATGTCCGGACGGAGTCCGTTCACGTCACCGAGCTCTGCTTCCGATGAGGAGAGCTCGGTGGCACCAAAAAAATCCACCGAGCTCTACCGATGCCGGACATCGGCCGGGCTATGTGACTGGGCCCTGCAACCTTACCAAGCTCATAACTGGTCATAACTTGAAAAGTATTTGACCGATGTTTACGAAACTTCACAAATATCTTCAACTTACCCCAAGGAAGGTCATAACATAGGTCCAATAACTCATTTGGCAGAGTTCTGCCCCTTTTCAAAAAACTAACCAGCAACCTAACCGAGCTCTTAACTGGCCATAAATTGAAATATATTTTTGGCAGTTATTCCCCTTTTCATAAATCTTTAACCTGCAACCTAACCGAGCTCTCAACTTGACAAAATGTTGACCTACGTACATGAAACTTTATACAATTTTCTCAAATGCAGTGACACATCCAATAACTCTGAATTGTTTTTATAAAACATAACCGGTTATCTAACCTAGCTCATAACTTGGCAAACAATTGTAATTATGCAATGCCATTGACATGTCTAATAACCCTGACTTTCATTTCTGAAGAGGTATGCCTCTTTTCATAAAACGTTAACGTGCAGCTTAACCTTGCTCATAACATGGCCAAATATTTACCCAAGGTCATGAAACTTTATACAGTTATACAGTGATTTACCAATGCAGAGTTAAACCCTTTTTCATAAAACGTTTACAATTTAAGAAAAATCTCCATAATTATGCTCCCCTTCCAGAAGTGGGGGATGCGGAGGGGGATATTGCTTTGCAAATGTCGGTCTGTCTGTCGGTTGGTCGGTCCATCCCGAAATCTTCTTGTCTTTGCGATAACTCAATAACGGCAACGCCAAATGACGTTCCGATTGTTTTACGGACGTCGTCGTCAGATTCCGCCACTAGGGAATGACGATTACGGAAATTAACGAAGAGTGCCGGTCTCACACCTCTATTATCTCCCCTGAAAGCTCACGGACCTGAGACAAAAGGAAAACAGAAAATAATTCTATTTTTTCTCAATTTTAGGCAATTTTTAATTTGAAAAATAGGGTTTTCTTTGCTTTAGCATACATCTGCAGTGTAAAAGACAGATGATACAGAAAATCCCATGTTGATATGAGGTTTCATTCAAATTTCAGAATTGTTTGACCGAAGCACCACATATTCAGCTAGATAGTGTATGAATTTTGTAATTTCCATAGGGTTCACAAAACATGAGCGAGAAAAAAAACCAACCTGGCTAACTTATGTATTTTATTGTTTTAAATTACTGATCTTGGCTATGCTGAAGATATTAAACCAACAACAATGTCTGCTGCCCTGCTTTGAAGCTCAGATGTTGGAAAAGGCTGTACAGTAACCCTATGGGAAAATTAATTGTGGTGTGAGACCTGCCGGTTCCACTGGTTTTGTTTGTATGACGTAACGTCGTCTTGGCGTTCTCGTGCAAACTGGTGTAAAAAGCCGTGAATCATTAGAAATATCAGTGAAGTAAAATCTCTTCTTACTTCACTGGAAATATTAATAAAATATAATTTTAAATTATGTTATATATAGTTTAATAACCAGTGTTTTTGAGATACTGAAAATATTTCCCTCGGTAGAGAAATGGCCCCCGATATAAGAACTTGTGCGGATTTATTTATTGAATAAATATTAAGATTAAATTGAAAGCTAAAGGTAAAATACCTACATATATATAAGGATAACTGGCAATGACACACTATCTCACTAAAAATTGCTTGGCTTCCATAACTCAAAAACAGCTGGCACTCAAAACTTGGCAGTAATGTTTGTGTCTTGGTTGTTGAAGGGTGGCATATATGCTTAACAAACATCTCTTGTTCATTCCCCGTTTCAAAATTTATAGTTAGATTGTCCTTGCAGAAATAAGCACATGGCAGGCGACACAAATGTTCGGTGGAACACCCTTCTAGTTAGATCCCGAGCCGAATACTCAATGTAAGGAATTAGAAACACTCTTCCTTCATCGTTAGCCACTTCTTCAAATGACATTTCTTTAGAATGGTTTGGTCAGTTGTAACCAAACTTCACAATGTCATTTCCAACACATGCAAGGTTATATATGACGGTCGATTTTTTTTTGTGCAAGGCAGACCACCCACTTTTCAAGGGTAGAACCAGTACTTTACACCTCCTGCATCCATAAGAATCGACACTTCCTCACAAGTCGAGCTCCCAGTGGGATTCGAACCCGCAGTGGCGAAAGGCGAAGGTTTACAACGCAACGTCATAAAGGTCGAAACCTCAAACAAACTTAATCTCAAGAACCATGCACTGAGCAGATTTCAGCAGTTTTCCTTTATAAATTGTCACAAACGCCTAGATTATCAAGTTTGTTCAAATAGTTCCTGAAGTAAAAATTGGCCACACACCCGGGGTCCAAAGTTTCTATTTAGAGATTTTGTATATTTCACATTTGAAAAATCTTCTCTGAACCACAAGGCATAGAGCGGTCATATAATATTGCATGCAGCAAATATTAAAGTGTATGGTCATTTACCAAGTTTGATCAAATGGTAACCATGGGGTCAAATCTGGACCCGCCCCTAGGGTCAGTTTTACGTGGAGTTATACAGGACAATCTTTAAAAAAAATTGTCTTCTCTAGAAAGACTTTTATTTTATTTTGCATTTCCCAAGGATCACATGTTTAACATAGAGGTATGTAGGGACAAATTTAAACTAGACAGGTGTTCCATGGAACATGTGTCGCCTGTCAGCGCTTTGCCTGTATAACAAGGTTTTTTGGACCCAGAAAAATGAACTTGACAAATTGGCCTAAATGTTTGTGAAGAAAAAAATGAGTATTTTAACCCATACAATGACCTTCAGTGTTTCCATGACCTATATATGTTAGTATGGCCATTTCGATGTTGTCCTGACAAGTATACATGTATATTGAGAGTTTGATAAAGAAATATCAAGAAATGAGAACGTTATAGCCAACATTAAGTTTTCGTGAAGAACAAATATGAGTATTTAACCCATATAATGATCTTCAGTATTACCTTGACCTTTATAATATAGAATGGTCATTTCGATGATGTCATGATGGGTATATATTGAAAGTTTGATGAAGAAATATCAAAAAATGAGAAAGTAGCCAATGTTAAGTTTTCGTGACGGACAGACGGACGGACTGACGGACGACAGTGATATATATCGCATTTTCTTCGAAAAGGCGACACAAAAATCTTCTCTGAAACCACAAGGCATAGAGCTCTCATATATTGAATGTACTACAAGCTTATAGTCCTCTACCAAGTTTGTTCTATAGGTGACAAATCTGACTCCGCCTTGGGGTCAGTTTTACAGTGTTATATAGAAAAATCTTTAAAAAAATATCTCTGAAACTACGAGCGCTAGAGGTCTAATACTTGCTATGTACCCAAACTTGGCACCACCTCAGGGGTCAGATGCATAAGACTTATATAGGTACACTTTAAACGATCTGCTTCTCTAAAACCACAAGGCATAGAACTCCCATATGTTGCATGGCCTCATCCCCCAGGTCACAGTTTTACATAGATTTACTGGAAATTCTTTAGAAGATTGTCTTCTCTAAAACTACAAGCGGTAAAGTCTTTTATTTTGCTTGTAGCATAAGCCTATGGTTCACTACCAAGTTTGTTCAAATGGTGACATCAGGTTAGTGTCAAATTTGGCCCCGCCCCAGAGGTCACACATTTTACATAGATATTAGGTAACAACATAAAAAATCCTCTCTGAAACAAGGCAGAGCTCTCGTATGTATCATGTCCAATGTGCTTATGGTCCTCTACCAAGTTTGTTAGAATGGTTTTTGCAAAGGTACAACGTCGCCTACAACGGACACAGTTTTACATCAAGTTAATTACATCTTCTCTTCTGCAACTACAGCAGCTAGATCTAGGTCTTATATTTTGCATGAAGCATAATCTAACCCTACTAAATGTGTTGACATGGTGATCCAGTGTCCATTTAGGGCACTAACTCGTGGGCCACATCTTTTACACAGACTTATATAGGGAAACTCTTCTCCAAAACCACAAGACATAGAACTCTCTTATGTAGTATATGTGTAGGGTCTTGAACCGTACCAAGTTTGTTCAAATGGTAGAGACCCTGGGGTTAAATCTGATTACATGAGTGATGGATAGCCTGGTCTTACACAGGGGAAGATAAAAGTGGCGCACATCTACACTAACATAAATAATGTCAGTTGCATGACATCCTTGTGTAAAAAAACATAAAAAACGTTAGTAATTTGCGACATCAATGTCAATGAATATATCGTGTCTAAGGTTCAGATAGGAAAGTCTGACCCTCGGTATCACTGTTTTAATTGGCCTCAGTTTCGATTAAAATACTTATACCTCATGTTGGAGTACCCAGTCTTCAACGAATACATAATTATGAAAAACTTTTATAATATACTATGATTCAAGCTTGGTTAAACAGCCAAATTTTACAACGTTTCTTAACCAACTGATGAGGTATATATAATTATAAATTTACATATTTTGAGAAAACACACTCTATAGATACAATATAAATGGCTTAAACCAGCCAGACCAAACCATAAAACTGGAGCATCGAATTAAGAGTTACCAACTCAGAATTTATTTTAAGCATATTAAGTACCTGTCAATAAACCTATACTTTCAATCGGCACAAATACATTACTTCATAACATGAACACCTGGATAGGGTTTGGATAAACGATTTTATAGTGTAATTTTGCCGCTCTTTGGCAGTTTAGTGCTTTTAACCTAACACAAAATTATCAAAGTTAATGTAACATAATGTAACCATAACAGTCGAGGCATTCTATGAAACTCATCTGCATAATAGAGTTGTACTACACAATACAGAATTAGGAATCAAGTTTGGTTATTCTAGAGCATTCAGATCCTGATAAATAGAGCTTACCGGTAAGGCAAAAACTACAACGTTGATCATGATGCCAATATCAACTGACAAGTAACATGTCACTCCTTTTTCTAAAAAAAGTCGTGACAAAATCGGATGTGGTGCAAATGAAAGAATTGTAGAAAGAGGTTATGGGCGTAATCAATTTATTTATTGCGTTTTTTCTTTAACCATTTGATAATCTTTGAAATGATAGCACGTTATGCAGTCTTAAACAAAGTTTATGTAAATGCTAAATGTGAATTTGCTTCCTTGTTTGCACTGAACATGTCATACTCTCAAGTTATTATAAACTGTCAGAGTGTAGAATTAGTGTTGATCACAGAAAGAGTAGAAACAGTATGTTTTAAGTTATAAATTGTTCAACTGATCTCCAAACGAAAATAAGGCCAACAGTGGAACGTGGTCTGAAGCAGCGAGGACTCTGAAATGATAGAAAAAAATGATAGAACAATAATAAAATAAAAACGATAGAACAATAATGATAAAATAAAAATGATAGCACAAAAATGATAGAACATATTCCATATGAAAAAAGTTTACTTCATTGCACAACAAAACATTTTATTTCGAAGTGTTCAAGTAGACATTTCCTAACATGTTTAGCATATACTGCATGCTATCTTGAATTTGTCTGTATTAACGTAGTTATTTTGGCTGGCTGTATTACTTGCGAAGTTGTCTGAATAGTGTTTCTAATCGACACAGTTAGAGGAATCCAGGTGTCTAAACTTGTGTTCAACTTACACTTTAGCAAAATAGTTTCATATTTTTGTGTAACAGTTATGTTTACATGTTTGATCATTTGGGCTCATAATAAAAATATAACATTGTAAGTAAAGATTATTTTACTGCTGGGATTGATTAAAGGGAAATCCTTCATCAGATGGTAGGCATGTGGTTCTTTTCACAAACGAGCAGATGCGAATGAGAACACGCCTACCACTGAGTAAAGGTTTTTCCTTATAAATGAAACCTAGCAGTTAAATAATCTATTTATTGCATTTTTAATTAGTTTGTGTATCATTTTAACCAGAATCTTTTGCTTTGTTGAACATTTTTGTCTAATGAAGTTGAAATCCTCAACACGTTATAGACATCATAACTCAGCATCTCAGGCATACAAGCCATTCTCATGACAGGGTTAATCAGATCCCCAATTAAAAACATGCGTACCCTCTTGTTCCATCATCCAGTATTTGACATCTGTCTATCTTACAACAGTTGTTGCCACCTCTGAAGAATATGTAGTCGATCTACAAAGCATAGAAAAATAATTTTAAAATATAAATCTTAAACAAGAGGCCCAAGTGGGCCTGTAGACGCTCTACTGGTATGATGTGATTCAAAAACATAAACACGATAGAGGCCAACTCGAGACACATGTTTCCTATATATAACTCTATGTAAACTTTGGGATATCATGGCGGCCATTTTGATTATTTGACGATAATGAAAAATACAAACTTGATAGAGGCTAACCCAGGGAACATGTTTATGATATTTCACAAGAATGGAATGAGTGGTTTCGGAGATGTTGTTTGAAATTTCCTTAAATTTGAACTTATTTTAGACATGGCAACCATCTTGGATGACTGGCGGCCGCGAAAAACAAATCTGAGAGGGACTATCCCAAAGATCATTGTGATTTAAGTTTCATCGAAATCCTTCAAGCAGTTTCAGAAAAGATGTCATTTTTAATGTTTCTATATAACTCTATGTAAACTTTAGGTCGCTGTGGCGGTCATTTTGATTAATCGACGATGACGAAAAACACAAACTTGATAGAGGCCAACCCAAGGAACATGTTTATGATATTTCACAAGAATGGAATAAGTGGTTTCGGAGGAGTATGAAATTTCCTTAAATTTGACCTAATATTAGCCATGGTGGTCATCTTGGATGACTGGCGGCCGCGAAAAACATAAATCTGAGGGGACTTTCCTAAAGATCATTGTAATGAAGTTTTATCAAAATCCTTCAAGCGGTTTCAAAGAAGATGTTATTTTTAGCCTTTTCCTATATAACTCTATGTAAACTTTGAGTCGCTGTGGCGGCCATTTTGATCATTCGACGATAACGAAAAACACAAACTTGATAGAGGCCAACCCAAGGAACATGTTTATGGTATTTCACAATAATGGAATAAGTGGTTTCGGAGATGTCGTTTGAAAATTCCTTAAATTTGACCTAGGTTTAGCCATGGCGGCCTCCTAAGTAACATTGTGATGAAGTTTCATCAAAATCCTTCAAGCGGTTTCAGAGGAGATGTCGATTTTATAAAATTGCTAACAGACAGATGGACAGACAGACAGACAGACAAAAAGTAATCCCATAAGCTCGCCTGGCCTTTGGCCAGTAGAGCTAAAAATAGAATTGTGTGGCGACTAATTCTCCAAAACCATAAGTGATATTGATTTTGAACTTTTACCAAAAATAAGTGGTTTCGGAGATGTCATTTGAAATTTACTTAAATTTGACCTAGTTTTAGACATGGCGGACATCTTGGATGACTGGCGGCCGCGAAAAACACAAATCTGAGAGGGACTATCCCAAATATCATGGTGATTAAGTGATTAAGTTTCATAAAAATCCTTCAAGAAGTTTCAGAGAAGATGTCATTTTTAACCTTTTCCTATATAACTCTATGTAAACTTTGGGTCGCTGTGGCGGCCATTTTGATTATTTGACGATAACGAAAAACACAAACTTGATAGAGGCCAACCCAAGGAACATGTATATGATATTTCACAAGAATCATGGATTAAGTGATTTTGGAGGAGATGGCGTTTGAAATAAGGAAATCTGACCTTATTTTAGCCATGGTGGCCATCTTGGATGACTGGCAGCCGCGAAAAACACAAAACTGAGGGGACTATCCCAAAGATCATTGAATGAAGTTTCATCAAAATCCTTCAAGCGGTTTCAAAGAGCCTTTTCCTATAAAACTTTGTGTCGCCGTGGCAGCCATTTTGATTATTCGACGATAACGAAAAACACAAACATGATCAGGGGTGTGATTGGCCTTTGAACAAAAGGGAGGAAAATTTGAGCGAGGGGTTAAGGGGACTGCAAGTCCCCTTACGGGGTCAAGGGGCAGCGCCCTTTTAGGGGTTCAGGGGGCGAAGCCCCCGAAAGCTCCTGGATTTTAGCTGTTTTAAATCATTTTAAGTCCATTTCTGATATGCTTATGGGTTGTCACTCCCCCCTGTATAACTCGACGGAAGTTTTTCATTTTGTCTCAAAGTCTTACACTTATTCATATGTTCAGAACTTTTGCAGTGTTCCAATAACGAGACCTTGCCCCGCGATCCATAACTAATCAGTTTGTCGCATTGGATACACTTAACTTTCCCGGAAATGTCCACTTTCCGAAAGCTTACACTCAACGGTACGTCATTATTTACGATTTCTAACCACTCCCACTTAAACTTATTTCTACAATCACTATCTATTTTTTTGATCTCTCGTGTGTCCGCCGATCTTTCCAAGATTTTGGCCATGTTTTCCGCGTAACCATCTCTCAAAACAAAACAAACAAATTCACAGCGGACATTTTTTTCTTTTGTTTTTTTTATCTCAGCTTCACATTACAAGAGGCGCTTTGATTGGACCAGATAAACAACAAAGACCAATGAAAACTCGCGACAGAAAACTATTGAGAAATTGCCAGGATGTAAAACGTGTAGATCTCGGGATCTCGGATTTTACAGGATATTACGGGGCAAACGTGTAAAAGTCGGATTTTTTCGGCCAAAAATACGGCCCTCACCCCCCCTGAAAAAAAAAACTCCTCGGATCTGGACGAATTGGAAAAGTGACCCCTCGGACCATCGGAACCGCGGAAATCAGCGATTCCGAGGAAGAATCACACCCCTGATGATAGAGGCCGATCCAAGGAACATGTTTATGATATTTTACAATAATGGAATAAGTGGTTTCGGAGATGTTGTTTGAAAATTCCTTAAAGTTTACCTAGTTTTAGCCATGGCGGCCATCCTGGATGACTGGCGGCCATGAAAAACACAAATCTGAGAGGGGCCCTCCCAAATAACATTGATGAAGTTTCATCAAAATCCTTCAAGCGATTTCAGAGGAGATGTCGATTTTATAAAATTGCTAACGGACTGACAGACAGACAGACGGACGAAAAGTGATCGCAGTGGAACTAAAAATGAATAGCATTATAGATCTAGAGTGGACAAAATTTTGGTACAAGCAGTCACTGTCTTGATATGACTGAACGATTGTTAAAAGCGACATTGAAAGGGACACCGTCCGTAAGTAAGGAGATATTGCGCATAACCAAACTAGAACTATCAATGAAGGGGATGAATACCCCCACTTAAATTTTAAGTCAAACAAAGGGGCATAATTCTGTAATAAGCAATCAAACAATGGGTGATGTAGGGTCATCAGTTGTTATGTTTATATGAAGTTTGGGAAGAACCCATTCAAAAGTGTTGGAGGAATTTCAAGTAAAGAAAAATGAATGTGTTACAGACAACGTGATTCCTCTATAGCCGCACTTCACTTTGTGAAAGTGGGGGTATAATAACTGTCTGTACCAATACATTCGTGAGTTTAAAAAAAGGTTTTCTTGTATCACGTGACATCCATTAGCGCATATTTTCTATATAGTATGTCTTCTCTGTACATGTTTAGCTCAGTCGGGAATGCGCTCGACCATTGTGCGCATGACTATTATTACCTGCGAGTGTGATTTTATTGAACTGCTATTGAATTCCATCAATCTTGATTTTATTTAGCCAATATTCAATAATGGTTGGTGTATAACGTTTGTCAATGTAATTATTTTGTGTTTTATAAGCTATAAGTTACGGACATAGTCTCTTTAACCCCATACATTACATACTGTGAGTAAAAACACATATGGTACCCTTTTAGTGAGATTTTTATTTAGGGAGTTGTAGGTGAAACCATTAACTTCAGGTTTGTTATTCATTTCTCTCCAAACATCCACCAGTAAACATCTTTCTTCACCAGGAAATATGTCTTTTCCATTTAGATATCTGAAAAATAAAGTGTGACAAAATAACAATTTTACAAATCTAAATAAGTGTTACTACTGTAGATTCCATTTTCTGTCAATAACATCAGAATCTATAGATTTTGGAAAAGAGAAGATCTGTTTGTTAAGGTGAGTGATTTAAGTTCTGCTTCAGCTGCTGATGAAATTAAGTGTTCTACTCTACTGGCTAACATGGTCCTTATAACAGGTGAGAGGGGAGGGCTGGGTGTAATGATATATGATGCATTTTGAACAAGTCGGGTTGGTAAAGATCAAAAGAAAATTGAAGAAGCTTGAGTGTTAACATACTGTAAAGTTTATGCGTAATTCAATGCCATTACTCTTCTGTTTCTTGTCCGATGTGGCTAGTTTTTGATTTTGTCCACGTTTCTTCTATTGACCCAGATAACTCCTTAAAAAAATATTTTGGAGAAAAAAAGGGTGGTTGGGGATGGAGTGCCTTGGCCAAAGGAGCTCTAAACAAGAGGCCCAAGAGGGCCTGTGGATGCTCTACTGGCTAACATGGCTCTTATAACATCAATGAAGCGAGTGACTGCAATTTTTTTTTTTTAACTTTTTAAAGACCCTGCAATTTACTTTTTTTTGAGCGTTTTTAAAGGCCCTGCTATTTACTTTTTTTTTGAAAGTTTTTTTAAAGGCCCTATCATATTAATGAGGCAAAATTTAGCATTTTTAACGAAATCAAGGGTCATAACTCTGCTGTTACTGGTCCGACCTGGCTGGTTTACGAACTTGTCCGAGCTTTCATTGATATTAACAAATCTGGTAAAGTTGGTAAAGGTCGAATGAAAAATAAAGGCCCTATCGTCTTAACGAGGCAAAATATATAATTTTGAACTAAATCAAGAGCCACAACTCCGCTGTTACTGGTCCGATCTGGCTGTTTTTCGAACTTGGCCAGTAGGAGCTAATAAAAAAAAAAAAAAAGTAAAAAAAAAAATATACAAATAATAAACAAAAAAAAAGGAAATCTGGTAAAGATCAGATGCAAAATGAAGGCCCTATCCTATTAACGAGGCAAAATATATCACTTTTAACGAAATCAAGGGCCATAACTCCGCTGTTACTGGTCCGACCTGGCTGGTTTTTGTAATGTCCGAGCTTTCAGAGATATTAACAATCTGATAAAGTTTGGTAAAGATCGGATGAAAAATGAAGGCCCTATTGTCTTAACGAGGCAAAATATAGCATTTTTAACTAAATCAAGGGCCATAACTCCGCTGTTACTGGTCTGATCTGGCTGGTTTTCATACTTCTTCGAGCTTTCATTGATACTAACAATCTGGTATAGTTTGGTAAACAATGGATGAAAAATGAAGGCCCTATCGCTTAACGAGGCAAAATATAGCATTTTTAACGAAATCAAGGGCCATAACTCAGCTGTTACTGGTCCGTTCTGGCTGGTTTTCAAACTTGTCCAAGCTTTCATTGATACTAACAATCTGGTAAAGTTTGGTAAACACCGGATGAAAAATGAAGGCCCTATTGTCTTAACGAGGCAAAATATAGCATTTTTAACTAATTCAAGGGCCACAACTCTGCTGTTACTGGTCTGATCTGGCTAGTTTTCATCCTTGTCCGAGCTTTCATTGATATTAACAATCTGGTACAGTTTGGTAAAGGTCCGATGAAAAAAAAGGGCCCTATTGTCCTAACGAGGCAAAATATAGTGTTTTGAACTAAATAAAGCGCCATAACTCCGCTGTTACTCATGGTCCGAGCTGGCTGGTTTTCGAACGTGTCCGAGCTTTCATTGATATTAACAATCTGGTTAAGTTTGGTAAAGATCCAATGAAAAAGTCTTACGAGCCAACATATAGCATTTTTAGCTAATTCAAGGGCCACAACTCTGCTGTTACTGGTCTGATCTGGCTGGTTTTCAAACTTGTCCGAGCTTTCATTGATATTAACGACCTGTTTAAGTTTGGTAAAGATCGGATGAAAATGAAGGCCCTATCGTCTTAACGAGACAAAATTTAACGAAGGACGGTCGCCGGACGGACGAAAGACGGACAACTCGGCATCCCATAAGCTCTGCTGGCCTTTGGCCATTCGAGCTAAAAACGTGAATTAATATATTTGAAAAACAAGAAAATAGGTAGAACCGATGGATGCTCCCTGAAATGTATCAACTTATCATATGGCCTTGTATTACCCAGCAGTTTTCAATTTGCAATTTCATTAGAAGTTTTGAAGTAATGCTCCGGACAAGAATTCTTAGTATAAAATTACAAAGTGCAATAACTCTAAGTTCAATGATGACAGAGTTATGGTTCTTGCACTCTGCACTTCCTCTCTTTGCCTTCTATCATTGTTTGAAGTTTCATTGCAGTCCCATCAGTAGTTTTGAAGTTAAGCTCAGGACAAAAATTCTAAGTATAAAATTACAAAGGGCAATAACTCTATGTTGAATGATGACAGAGTTACGGTTCTTGCACTCTGCATTTCCTCTCTTTACCCTCTACCATTGTGTAAAGTTTCATTGTAATCCCATCAGTGGTTTTGAAGTTATGTTCTGGGCAAAAATTCTAAATATAAAATTACAAAGGGCAATAACTTTAATTTGAATAAAGAAAGAGTTACGGTTCTTGCACTCTGCACTTCCTCTCATTGCCCTCTATCAAAGTTCCAAGTTACATTTGATATTGAGATATGCTCCGAACAAAAGTGTGATGGAAGGACAGATGGACGGACAGACAAAGCAGCGACTATATGCTCCCCCAAAAATTTCGGGGAGTTATATGAGGTAAAAAAGCTCTGAGATAATGATTTCAATTTAGACGCACACTTGGATGCACAATAAAGAATTTATTAGATATGTTTATATAGAACCTTTTCAAAACACAAATGCAACTACACGCCTTCATGCGACAATAAATGCCATCTACTGAATACTGAAATGTTATTGCATACCTTAACGCATGCTATTGCTTCTCTAACAAGAACATTTAACCAAAAAAATTCCGTTACTACATATTTTAACCAGACGTTAACTTGGATAACAATGATATCAATGCTAGAGTAGTGAAAGCAGAGCTTTGTTTTTTTTCAAAACAGACACCCCTATCTCACGTGACTGGACAATGGATGACTGTTAGACTTTACAATACTATTGCATAAGGACTTACTGAACAGCCCTCTCTTGTGGCTCTGCATTTAAGTCTCCCAGAACAATGACTGGTCCCTTGAACTGTTTAATATGCCTCCAGATCTGGATCACAGACTGCTCCCTTGCCTCATGGCTCAGTGAAAAGTGTGTAGTAAAAATATGGACCTGTGGATGTGCAACATTAATATGAATGTGAATGAAGCAAACTTATGTCGCTTGTTTGCTTGCTTCATGCTTAACGTCATTTTTCAGCACATTTTAGGCTATGTATAACGGTCGATTTTCTATGGTGAAGGCAGACCACCCACTTATTCCTTGGTAGAACCAGTACTATATACCTCCCACCCTCCGTAAGAATCAACACTTTCTCAATTACAAGTTGAGCTCCCAGTGGGATTTGAACCAGCAGCAGTGAGGCGAGAAGGCTAACAACGCATCTTCGTTAACCTCTCGACCACCGAGGCCAAACTATGTTGTAATTTTGGCTTATATTTTAATGTGTTAGCATGCTTGCTTGTAAGGGCTGTGACGCATTCCGTGGTTGTTGTTAACCAGCTCTAAATTAACTGTGCTTTTCTCAAGGTATTTATTAAAGTTGAAATAAATTAACGAGGAATTTTTAAAAACTATATATAATAAAATAGGTAAATGCTTCATTAAATGCTTGATTATCCAAGTAATTTATTCAAGGCATGTTTTTTTTATAGTTTCTGGATTTTATAAACTGTCATTAATATAATGATAATCATGTAAAGGTGACAAAAATGACACGTCTGATTACAGGAACCCGGGTACTCCTGGCTTATAAAAGGTTGTGTACCTGGACAGACCTAGAAAATGGCTCCACCGGACAAGTATGCCCCATATTAGCACTGTCCGTCACATAACAAGAGGGCCAAAATCGCCCTAAATCGCTCCGCTGATGATCTTTGCAAAGATGAATAAACCGTCAAACAATGTTATAATTTCATAACAGAATCAACAATTTGAACAAACTTGGTACAGGAATATAAGCTGATGCTATATGTCATATGGAGCTTTAGAATACTCACATTACCAAGAAGTGGAACGTATATTTCCGCATGAAGAAGAATGCGCTGGTGTAGATCGGCACTGTTGCTACGGTTACTGAAAACAGTAGAAGGTCAAGGGTATTGTTTTTATGAAATCAGACAGTTGATGATATCTTTCTGTTGCAATAACGCAGTGCATATAACCTTTCATATAATCCTTCATATAACCCTTCAAGATCCAAGAGAAAACCAAGCGGAGTCCTACTCTGGGTTAAAGGGACACATGGCAATCCCGATTTGTTAAAAACACGGCGTCCCGTTAGTTTTTCTACATAATTTGCATTTGTTCAATTATTAATTATAAGAATAGTATAAAGCAAAATGTTTTTGCATATTACTAACTGTTGATTATATTTCATATTACTACCTGTTGATTATATTTCACCAATAATATACTTAAACCTATAGAAGATAAATAAGAGGAAATGAAATCTAGCTTTTTTTATTTAATTAAATGCAAGCAGTTTTTAAGTCAAAATTGTTGATACTGGATTAACTAGAGCTATCACTAAAGGTGATTAATAGCTTGGTGACCGGTTTGAATATGTGTGTATCCTCAAAAAAGGTACTGTATTCATATAAATAACTAAAAAACTAATTTATTTGGAACAGTTACCATTTCCTTTATATGGATGCGTTGGAATACTCTGAAGTTTGTCCTGAGCAGTCTCAATTACAAATAATTAAAACATATGTGGAGTTTCACATATTAAATAAGAAAAATTAAAAGAAAATATGCAACAATTATCTGATTATCTGTTAAATAACCCGACAATTAATCAAAATATGTGGAGTCTTTAAGTAAAAATTAGTGTAGTGTAACCTTATGAAGTCTTATAATTATATAATTAGTGGAGAATACCGTATATGGTTTTAGTTAAAGTATGTTCACATCATACCAAATTGGTAAAGCAAATATGCAATCATGCAACCATTATCTGCTAAATAACTCGAAAGTGATTTATTATATAGCCCCCTATAAACATTGTTTGGTAAGAGTATAAATACGTGGAGTCTTACATAAAAATTAGTGGAGTGTAACCTTATGAAGTCTGAATAATTAGTGGAATGCAACCTTATGTGTTTTTCATAATGTTTTTCACATTATACCAAAAATGAAAAGCAAATATGCAATCATGTAACTATTATCTGTTAAATAATAAAACGCGATGCGACAGACAAAGTGATTCCTATATAGTTTCCTCTTCTTCGAAGTGGGGGTATACAGGGGCAGGCTAGGAACTTTAGAATGTGTATGCAAATAGTCTAGGGGGATCCGGGGGGATGCTCCCCCTGAAAAAATTACTTCCTAGACCGTCTGTGGTGCAATCTGGAGGCATTTCCGCAACAAAATGAGGCTGATTTTTTCTCTGAAATTGAAGAAGTTACCCGACACCCCCTAGCTCTTGTTTTTATTGCATTTTTGGAGAATGTGTACTCAACTGCGTACTTTGCGTACAGGTAGCTACGCGCCTGGTATAATAAATGGAGAAGCTTATTTATATGCTGGATAAAAACTTCAAACTGTCACGTGTCCCTTTTAAGAGATTGTACATGCACAAAGAAGGAGCAAAATCCTATTCATTCTATAGGCGACAGCGATAAGGAGGTGTAAGTATAAAAATGATATTACAAAAGAAGTCCATTTCTAGACACAGGTCAGCGGCATAGTTACCTGTATGCAGAGTATGGAGCTGCGTACACATTGTCTGCAAAATAAGAAAATTGGAAAACCCAAAAATGTAAGAATAACGAGGGGAAGGGGTATAAGGGAACGTTATTCTCATTCAGTTTTCCAAGAAAATTCGAAAAATTCAGGCTAAATCATCAAAATTTCAGCGTCAAGGTGCGGAATCTAAAATTTCGGGGAAATCTCCCAAAATGCACCACATGTCTAGAGTATCAACAAACAAAACAAATACATGGGGGCATGCCCCAGGACCTCCCTAGCATAACATGTCTCTTGCTTACACTTTAAAAATGCTCTGGCTACGCCCCTGTAGATGGTCCAAGACTTTAATGATGGCATGAGCTAGTCTCATAAGACATGACATCTGCTTTGATTTAAAGTGATTGTCGAGACAAAAAAATAGTTGTCGAGAGAAAAAAACAAATCGTTCATGAACTCTTGAACACAAATCCTATACTATTCATGAGACTGACAAATTCCTGGAACACTCACACTTCTCTAAAACTGAAATACTGACATATTTCTGAAACATTTGATACATTTCTGACACACTGACATATTTCTGAAACACTGATACATTTCCAAAACATTTGATGCATTTCTGACAAACTGACATATTCTGACAAACTGACATATTTCTGAAACACCGACATATTTCTGAAACATTTGATGCATTTCTGACAAACTGACATATTTCTGACAAACTGACATATTTCTGAAACACTGACATATTTCTGAAACATTTTATGCATTTCTGACAAACTGATATATTTCTGACGAACTGACATATTTCTGACAAACTGACATATTTCTGAAACATCTGATACATTTCTGACACTGACATATTTCTGAAACACTGAAATATAATTTCTGAAACATTTGACACATTTCTGACACTGACATATTTCTGAAACACTGAAATATAATTTCAGAAACGTTTGATACATTCCTGGAACACCGACATATTTCTGAAATACCAACACATTATTGAAACAATGACATATTTCCAAAACTCTGACATATTTCTGAAACAATGGCATATTTCCAAAACATAGCTTTTCCAATCACTAACAAGTATTATAAAAGTGAAATATATTGTTATTTCAAACGGTGCTTACATGAAGAGGAGTAAATAATCATGCGATATGATTGGATATTTGGACATGATGGCCACGCCTTCTTCCGTACGACCGTCATTCAGGGTGTTGGGCTGCATCTGAGCCGGTTGATAAACAAACTAAAACAAACAAAGTTCAGATAAAACTTAATTTAAACAGACATGCATGGACAGTTCTGCAGATAAGCCATTTTTAGGGGTATTTCAGCACTGAAACAAGAGAGCCAAATGGCCCTGAATATCACTCTTTGTAGACACCTGCAACAATACACGGCGAGTCAGATAAAAGAAGTGTAGTATGTGTTCAGAAGAAGATGCTATGTAAAACTGTGACACGCAGGAAAGGGCAAAATTTGATCCCCGGATTGAAGCCAATGTAAAACGTGCAAAATCTCTATATGAAAACGTTGGACCGCTGGGGCATGGCCATTTTTGACCCCTTGGACTTCATTTGAACAAACTTGATAGTCTAGGGGTTGGTGATCATTAATAAGGAAAACCTCCTGAAATCCTTTTAGTGGTTCTTGAGAAGACTTTTTTACGGTTCTAACCTTTTTTAGTAATGGTTGCCATCTTGGATGTCGCATTTAACAAATGTGAAAACCTCTGACCTGAGGATCATGCATGTGAAGTTTAGTCAAAATGAGCAAGTGGTTTCTGAAAAGAAGTCATGATTGACGGGTATTATAGAGCAGACAAAGAAAACCTAATGACCCAAAACGTATAGAGGTCATCCTGGAAAAATCAACCTGACAGTAACGTTTTTTTGAGTGTGGCTGAAAGTCATGAAGAGTTATGGAGAAGAAAAGCTACAGATAAGCTTCATTACGTGGTCTGAGTATTAACTTTCATACCCCATTTAACCCCTTCTCCAAGAAGGGAAAACGGGGTTGACTGGGCTATGAAATAAACCTTAATTTCGACTTAAAAGGTTTGCATATTGTAAAATTAGAACATTTAATAGGTAATTTTAAACAGTTCCTCTCATTTTTTTCAGTAAACATTGTTTTTAAACGTTTTATTGTCGAAATATCTGTTTTAAAATCCTGCTAATATAAGCTTTCCCAGCGCTTTATATATGGAATTAAGGCAGGACCACGTAATGAGAGAAGAAAAGGTTGTGAATATAAGCTTTCCCAGCGCTTAATGGAATTAAGGCAGGACCACGTAATGAGAGAAGAAAAGGTTGTGAATATAAGCTTTCCCAGCGCTTAATGGAATTAAGGCAGGACCACGTAATGAGAGAAGGAAAGGTTGTGAATATAAGCTTTCCCATCGCTTAATGGAATTAAGGCAGGACCAAGTAATGAGAGAAGAAAAGGTTGTGAATATAAGCTTTCCCAGCGCTAAATGGAATTAAGGCAGGACCACGTAATGAGAGAAGAAAAGGTTGTGAATATAAGCTTTCCCAGCGCTTAATGGAATTAAGGCAGGACCACGTAATGAGAGAAGAAAAGGTTGTGAATATAAGCTTTCCCATCGCTTAATGGAATTAAGGCAGGACCACGTAATGAGAGAAGAAAAGGTTGTGAATATAAGCTTTCCCATCGCTTAATGGAATAACGGCAGGACCACGTAAAGAGAGAAGAAAAGGTTGTGAATATAAGCTTTCCCATCGCTTAATGGAATTAAGGCAGGACCACGTACTGAGAGAAGAAAAGGTTGTGTATCTGAGCTACAGATAAGCTTTTTGATCAACTGGGTATTTACCCACCCATCTTTTTTCAATTGGGTATTTGGGGATTTTAACTGGGTAAAATTCAAAATGACATGACTTTTTTCAATACACAAATATTGTATAAGTTAACTTTAAATAATTAACTGTTTTTATAATAAGTGGTTGTCCCTTCAATAGCCCATACACTTAGATGCATGCATTGCTAAATTTACTCTTATTTTTCATTGTCCGACAAGTGCTGCAACGCAATATTTTTTTCCATAATTTTCTACAATTATCAACTGGGGAAACATCGATTTT
Organism: Cyrtodaria siliqua; assembly: GCA_037043455.1. Classification (NCBI taxonomy): domain Eukaryota; kingdom Metazoa; phylum Mollusca; class Bivalvia; order Adapedonta; family Hiatellidae; genus Cyrtodaria; species Cyrtodaria siliqua. The sequence goes on along the minus strand of JAWPHD010005852.1, from coordinate 16,049 downwards.
TGTCTTTCAACATTCAACACACGATCACCAGATATTATTTTTTTTACGAGTGATTTCTTGATCAACCGCTGACGAAACATCATTCAAAAGTTTTATCAACAATTTAGAATTGTGTTGTCTAATATATTACAAATCCGTTCGCTTTTGTAGCCAAACGTTTTTTTTGTTCAAAAGTTGTTGAATTTGTTTTTCTACCTCTTTTCATGTTGACGTTCAGTAATGACAAGCACTCAAGGGATGCGGAAATATTATGGGAGATATAGACTGTATAAAATTTGTTTCGTTATTCGTAACATTTTGGGTGAAAAACGACTGATACTAAAAACGGCAACATGTTTAGCCAATCGCAAAACTCGGTAAGTGTTAGATCAACGAACAGCATCGAGGAAGTCTGTTTGCTAGTGGCTATTTTTACGGCAATGAATCAATTTGTTAGGCAGTCGAAACGGATCATTTGCATATTTATTAATTTGATTGTTTTATTGGATACAGTCATATGCTTCTGATTTTAGTTGGGTATTTTGACATTTATAATTGGGAATTTATGCAAATACGCTGCTTATCTGTAGCTCTGGTGTATACAGATTGACAGACTGAATCCTGTATACCGCTCAAACTTTGTGTTAGGGCGGGCGGTGGGTGGTATAATAACACAAACCTGATACTGTGGTAGCCAATCAGACAGTGTTTTCATCTGACTTGGTCCCAGGTCTTCTCCTTTTGCTTCTTCGTATCTCATCTCTTGAAGACCAATAATGTCTGGGTCTGCCTTCAGGATGGTCTGAATTATAACGGTTAGTATATACATATATAAACTATGGTCTTCCACTGGGCATTTAAAGGAAATATAGTGACACCGACAGACATCTTTATTATTGAGAGTTCTAAAAAACTTGGTCAAGGCTGAAAGAATTATCAAAATCGGATGATAAACAAAGAAGATAGAATCATTTGAAGGTTCTTTTGAAACACTATGACGTCATAGGTCTCAAAAATCTGTTTTAGAATAACCTTTAAATGGTATTATCTTCTTTGTTTATTGTCCCATTTTGATAATTCTTTTACTTTTTCCGAGTTTATTGAACTCTCAAAATAATGTTCCTTTGAAGAATGCCTTTCTCTCAATTCTGGTAACAGAATACTTTTCCATGCTCAAAGCGGCTTAGCCTCTAACTGAACATTGGTATCGCTTGTCTTCATGCAGGAGCATTCTTTTTGTAAAGCGTGAATTTCCCTGAAATCAACAAGGTCTGCTGTTATAACTTTATTTAAATCTCTGAACATTTAGTGAAAGGAGCTCAAAAGGGGAAATATTCATTTTGAACATAAAGTAAAAGTTTGGAAAAATAAATAAAATATGCAAATATATTGCAGTAAAAGAGACAGACCATTCCTCAGTCGATACCAAATGGTAACAGAGCATGAGGCACCAACAAGGAATGTTATGTTAGAAAAATCACGACTTGACTTTCTTACGTAACGACCATTCTCCGTGTCACATGCCCCATTACCAGTTGGTATCGACCTCTTTCATGACCTATAACCATTGCTCCAGGTAAGACGCGTATCTGCGTAATTACGCATATTTTTTCATCAAAAACGCATTAAAAATAAAACTATGCATACAAAAACGCATTAAAAAATCGCCAATAAATATTAAGAACCAAATTCCCGTGTACACACATAATAGCTTTATAGTATAATAGAGTGTGCTCAGTCATATTCAACAGATGCTTATTGACGTCTGAGGTACTGAATGACAATCAAGTGCTCCAGCAAAATTTTACTAGTAGATACTTGCAAGAAAAAAGAAATGGCCTTTTTGTCAGCTGTTTGCCACAAATTAATGCCATTTAGAAACAGAAGCAATGATGAAAGTGTATGTAAAGGAAAGAAAAAATATGTAATATGGTTTATAGAAATTACTAAATAGTAAACATTTTTCATAAATGCTTTGTCCAAAACTTGTTTTTATGAATACGTATTTGTAAATGTAAATACTTAATGACATTTTTTCATGCATACAACACGCATTGTGCTGAAAGCTTATCTGGCGCACTGACAACTATTACTTATTATACAGTTATTAGCACCCACCTCTTTTAAATGTTGCATCCTCCGAGTGTACCCATCTTTTCTTTTTGATCTGGAGTTCATATTCCAGACGTTATATGACATAACTGTAAACTGCCGTGACATGTACTTGGTGTATTTTATATCACCATCCTCCATTGAATTACAATCAGCACTTGAGCATTTGCTTGAATCTGATTGGCTGAAATCAGTCACATGATCAGATTCATATTTCTGACTTTCAGGGTCTACGAGATTAAAATCTATATCATTATCCAGACGAGAAAACTTACTAATTTTTTTAACACCATCTAAACTTTCTTTAAAATCATTTTTACCATATTTTGGTAAAAGATATCTTTCTGGTCTATCATCAGTTTTATTTGTGCTTTTCACAAAACATGAATGTGAATAAATATTGATGTTATTCCTGGGGTACACAGAAATAGTGAAATTGTGAGTAAATATTAATGTTTTTTGTCGCCATGTCAGACCAAATCTGTAGGTAGAACCCAGGGGTATAAGGCTGGTGATCCCATGGATGTGTCCACTCCTATCTGTCACCTCATCATCAAAATATAACGGCAGCTTGTTGTCGAAGGAGTACACCAGATTCTGGAGATGTAAAACAAACTATCATTTGACAGTCATACTTGAAATGCATGGCATTTTTACCTTCTACAACAGGGGCCAACTTCGGTTACTTCACAATTCAAAATTGGTATTTATTTTTTTTACAATTGTGGTAGACTTTTTTCACAATTAAAAAAAAAAAAAATATATAATAATTTGGAAACAACATTTTCCTCTCCTACTTTCTCAATATTGTTTTGTTTTGGATACATTTATAGAAGAATGTTTATCTAAAATGTACCCTATTATGCTGAATAAGTGTACATCTGTTTTATAGTGTCCTCCTCCCACAAAAACAATGTATGTTAGTCTTGAGTTTAATATCGCTTTTAACAATTAAATTTTCAAGAATTTTTTCACAAATTAGACAGTTATCATGCTTTTTTCCCTCACAAAATGACCAGGCTAGGGAGTCTTCACAATTTCCAGAAAAAAAGCCAAGTGATATCTACAACACAGAAATAATATGCTAAAACAGTTAAATTTTTACCCGAAAGTTGTAAGACTTATTTCATCGTCTGAGTTGCCTATGTCGAACCGTATAACAGTAAAGGTTGTTTTTACCTACATCATCATGATCATGTGACCATGAAAATCAATGAGAGACATATTCTGGAGTATGTATATTCAGAGAACAACCATTCAAGTCACAGACCAAACAACAAACAGATTGGAAACTTCCTACCTGAATCAATGAAGAAGCCAAAGCAAAACCCTGCCGAAATGAAAGTCAGAGTTATTGGACTTGTTTAACGACATTCCTTGGGGTAACTTATGAAGATGTGTGTGAAGTTTCAGGAACATTGGTCAGATCCTTTTCAAGTTATGGCCAAGGTCCGGTTGCAGGTTAAAGTGTGACAGACGGACAAGGCCTACGGATGACAGGCAATGGACAAAGTGATCCCTAAGTGCCTGCCATGCTACACAGGCGACAAAATAAAGTACTAGCTTACTACTTTATGCATAAACGCGACATCCGGTTCCTGGCTGTGATGTCCTCCTGTCAAGGGAACACTCCATGGGAATCTCTTCTTTGCATACTGATGGCAGAACTGAAATATATAGCAATAGTTTCAATAATTGGTTCCTTACAAATATCAGTGACATAATAGACCAGAGATTCGCAACTTATGCTTTCAGATAGAAAATACTTCAAATTGCATGTATGCACTTTCATTTGTAACTGTAAAGAAATACTCTTTTCTTTAAACAACATTCTACAAATGGTATCAGATAAAGGAAATTATGTTTCGAATGCAGTGATATTTTCAAAATATATCTATGTTTATTAAAAATGTCAACAAATAGTATTGAAAAAGTTCCACTATGACCTATTTTACGCTACTTCCTGTTGTTGTTGTAGTTTTGCTGAAATTTGTTACTATATAGAATTCATCATTTTTCACATGCAACAGTTACTGGTCTCAAATTAAAGAGAATTTTATCCTGTGTGCAGGTATAACATTATATTTCTTGAATATAAAATGAGAAAATAAAAATAAATGAGATTTTGTAGTTTTACCTTGTGTCTTATGAGATTATGTGAGATTTGAGTAAATGCCCAATCTCTTATATATTTCTTAGATCTCTACAAATATAATTCAATGTCAACTCCCACTTTTTAGACTTTTTATCAAAACGGCACCTTGTAAAATTCTCTCAAAATTAATATTTTCATGCCCAATGATCAATATCAGCTGCATTCAAATCACTTTTACATAAACAAGAGGTCTAACAGGGCCTGTAATGCTCTACTGGCTTGATGTAAATAAAATGGGGTTTACGTCCTGTTAACGTACAATATTAATATATATTGGGACAGCAACCTCAGAGGGATATATGAGATAATGTTTCCCATCAGACATGCTTCCACCAAAAAGAAAACCGACACGGGGCAGAGTTCTGCATCTCTGTGATAAAATGCGTTATCCACCAAGCTACCCGACGCTTCATGGAGCATTTTATGCCCAAAGCCATTCAAAATATGATGGTGAATTTTAAATCATTTTTATCATAAATTGAAACATTTTTGAAAATGTAGATTCTTCTAGAAATAGTCTGATGTACTTCCTTTATCCCTTAACCCACTACATATATATAATGGACAGTTCTTTCTTTGAATTAAGGCCATTCCATTTATGTGACAAAGTTACTCGCAGGCTGATCTGGGTTTACAATGGACGCAAAGGCTATTACAGTCATGTTTAGCGGGTTAAGGGTTATATAAAGGCCAGCAATTATAGTACTATTAAACAATGACCTTTGCAAACAATTTTATGAAAGTAACAAGAAATGTCTCTGTAAGTGACAAATGCCCCCGAAGTGGGTTTGACCTTTGACCGCTAAAAGTAACCTTGACCTTGGAGCCACGGACTGGATTTTGTGTGCGACACGTCGTCTTGTTGTGGTGAGCACTTGTGAAAATCTGTCGATGAATGTCGGAGTTATTAACCGGACACGAAAGCACTTCTTTTTGACCTTTGACCTCTAAGTGTGAATTTGACAAAGAGCCACAGACCTGGATTTTGTGCGCGACACGTCATCTTGTTGTGGTGAGCACTTGTGCCAAGTTATTTGAAAATCTGTCCAGGAATGCCAGAGTTATTGACAGGACACGATTGTACGGGCGGACGGACGGTGCGACTACTATATGTCGCCCTTTGGGGGCATAAAAATAAAATTTATATAACACAATCGAGTTTCATTCGATTCGACAACCGATAATAATTAGAATTTTTCGATTTTAATTAAAAGTTTTGTCACACTATAAATTAAACTTACCTCAGTCAATCGCTTTATCTCAGGATTACTGGCCTTTATGGATAGCATTTCTTGTTTCAAAACGTTTCCAAATTCAATTGATGAATATCCTTAAATAACAATGAAATAGTTTAGCTCAACTTGCATTTTCCTAATATATGTAGAGCTCAGAATACTAGAAGTGGCAAGTTTTTATTTTTTTTATTTTGTTTTGAATGTAATTCAAACTTGAAGGCTGTGGCAGGCATGTTACACCATAGAAGCCACATGCAGGGTGTAAGTCTTAGAAACTGAGGTAAATGCAAGCATTAACATAACTTAAAATTAAACAGTCCAAAAAGTCAGTGACGAGTAGACAGCATAACTGGACCCAGTGACCAGTTTACTACAGCAATGGACTCAGTGACCAGTTTACTGCAGTAATGGACTCAGAAACCAGTATACTACAATATTAATGGACCCAGTGACCAGTTTATTGCAGCAATGGACCCAGTGACCAGTTTACTGCAGTAATGGATTCAGTGGCCAGTATAGTGCATTCTGCAGTAATGGACTCAGTGACCTGTATACTGCAGTAATTGATGCAGTGACCTGCATACTACAGTAATGGACCCAGTGACCAATTGACTGCAGTTTTGGACTCAGTGACCAGTATACTACAGTATAAATGGACCCAGTGACCAGTTTTCTGCAGTAATAGACCTGGCAGTGACCAGTATACAACAGTAACAGACTCAGTGACCTGTATACTGCAGTAATGGACTCAGTGACCAGTACACTAAAGTAATGGTCTCAGTGACCAATTTACTGCAGTAATGGACTCAGAGACTAGTATACTGCAGTAATGGATTCAGTGACCAGTATAGTGAAATCTGCCGTAATGGACACAGTGACCAGTATACTACAGTAATGGACCCAGAGACCAGTATACTGCAGTAATGGACTCAGTGCCCAGTATACTACAGTACAGTAATGGACCCAGTGACCAGTTTACTGCAGTAATGGACCCAGTGACCAGTTTACTGCAGTAATGGAATCAGTGACCAGTTTACTGCAGTAATGGACCCAGTGACCAGTTTACTGCAGTAATGGACTCGGTGACCAGTATACCACAGTAATGGCCTAGTGACCAGCTGACTGCAGTTTTGGACTCAGTGACCAGTTAACTGCAGTACTGGATTCTGTGTCCAGTATAGTGCAATCCGCAGTAATGGACTCAGTGACCTGTATACTGCAGTAATCGATGCAGTGACATGTATACTACAGTAATGGACCCGGTGACCAGATGACTGCAGTTTAGGACTTTGTGACCAGTATATTACAGTATTAATGGACCCAGTGACCAGTATACAACATTAATGGACTCAGCGACCTGTATACTGCAGTAATGGTTCAGTGACCAGTATACTAAAGTAATGGACTCAGTGACCTGTATACTGCAGTAATGGACTAAGTGATCAGTGTACTAAAGTAATCGACTCAGTAACACTATACTGCAGTAATGGACCAAGTGACCTGTATACTGTAGTAATCGACCCTGTGAACACTATACTGCAGTAATGGACCAAGTGACCTGTATACCACAGTAATAGATCCAGTGGCCAGTATAGTACTGTAATGGATCCAGTGACCAGTATACTGCAGTAATGGACCCATTAACCAGTATACTCCTGTAATGGACCCAATGACCAGTATGCTACAATAATGGACCCAGTTACCAGTATACTGCAGCAATTGACCCCCAATGACTAGTATACTACAATAATGGACTCAGTGACCAGTATACAACAGTAATGGACCCAATGACCAGTATACTACTGTAATGGATCAAGTGACCAGTATACTGCAGTAATGGACCCAGTGACATGTATACAGCGGTAATGGTCCCAGTGATGTGTTCACTGCAGTAATGGACCCAGTGACCAGTATACTACTGTAATGGACCCAGTGACCAGTATGCTACAATAATGGACCCAGTTACCAGTATACTGCAGCAATGTACCCCAATGACCAGTATACTACAATAATGGACTCAGTGACAAGTATACAACAGTAATGGACCCAATGACCAGTATACTACTGTAATGGATCGAGTGACCAGTATACTGCAGTAATGGACCCAGTGACATGTATACAGCTGTAATGGTCCCAGTGATGTGTTCACTGCAGTAATGGACCCAGTGACCAGTATACTACTGTAATGGACCCAGTGACCAGTATACTGCAGTAATGGACCCAGAAAGGACCCAGTGACCTGTATACTGCTGTAATGGACCCATGTGACCTGTGTACTGCAGTAATGGACCAAGTGACCAGTATTTTGCAGTAATAGAGCAAGTGACCTGTGTACTGCAGTAATGGACCCATTGACCTGTATACTGCAGTAATGGACCCAGTGGCCTGTATACTGCAGAAATGAACCCAGTGACCTGTATACTGCAGTAAAGGACCCAGTGGCCTGTATACTGCAGTAATGGACCCATTGACCTGTATACTGCAGTAATGGACCCAGTGACCTGTATACAGCAGTATTGGACCCAGTGACCCCTATACTGAACTAATGGACCCAGTGATCTGTATACTCCAGTAATGGACCCAGTGAAAATTATACTGCAGTTAGGACCCAGTGACCTGTATACTGCAGTAATGGATCCAGTGACCTGTATACTGCAGTAATGGACCAAGTGACCAGTATTTTGCAGTAACAGAGCAAGTGACCTGTGTACTGCAGTAATGGACCCATTGACTTGTATACTGCAGTAATGGACCCAGTGACCTGTACACTGCAGTAATGGTCCCAGTGATCAGTATACTGTGTTAATGGAGCAAGTGACATGTATACTGCAGTAATGGACCCAGTGGACTGTATACTGCAGTAATGAACCCAGTGACCCTGTATATATCAGTAATGGACTCAAAGACCTGTATACAACAGTAATGGATCCAGTGACCTGTATACTACAATAATGGACCCAGTGACCTGTATACATCAGTATTGGACCCAGTGACCCATATACTGCAGTAATGGACCCAGTGACCTGTATACTGCAGTAATGGACCCAGTAACCTGTATTACAGCAGTAATGGACCGCAGTGACCTGTATACAACAGTAATGCACCCAGTGACCTGTATACTGCAGTAATGGACCCAGTGCATGTATACTGCACTAATGGACGCAGTGACCTATATACAGCAGCAATGGATTCAGTGATATGTATACTGCAGTAAAATGGACGCAGTGACCAGCATACTGAAGTAATGAACCCAGTGACCTTTATACTGCATCAATTGACCCAGTGACCTGTATACTGCAGTAATGAACCCAGTGACCTGTATACTGGAGCAATGAACCCAGTGACCTGTATACTGCACTAATGGACACAGTGAACGATATACAGCAGCAATGGATTCAGTGACATGTATACAGTGTTCCCACTGACTTTTTCATTTGGGGGTACCCCCTACTGTTAAATTTTGGGGGTACCCCCTACTGTTAAATTTAGGGGGTACACTATGAATTTTTAAGATTTTTAACCTTTCAACATAAACATTTCAACATACTTTATTTGCTACTGAAGGCATTACAATACACAGCACAGTGTAATATTCAAGCGTTTTAGTTTCGTTTTGATTTTTCAAAAAATATTCGGACAAAGTGGACGAGAATTTGGAAATCTACCGACGGTCATGCTTTCTTATTATCAGACTTGTATTTTTTCTGTGCGTGCATGCACGTACGAGGTCAGTTTTATGTGCGTGATTTTTTGTTGTACTGCAGCAATTGACCCAGTGATCTGTATACTGCTGGCAATGAACCCAATGACCTGTATTCTGCACTAAAGAACCCAGTGACCGATATACAGAAGCAATGGATTCAGTGACATGTATACTGTAGTAAAATGGACCCAGTGACCAGTATGGACCCAACTGACCCAGTGATCTGTATACTGCAGCAATGGACCCAGTGACCAGTATACTACAGTAATGAACCCAATGACCTGTATACTGCAGTAATGGACCCACTGACCTGGATACTGCAGTAATGGGCCAAGAGACATGTATACTGCAGTAATGAACCCACTGACCTGTATACTGCAGTAATAGACTCCAGTGACCTGGATACTGCAGTAATGGATACTGTTACTTGATACAGTGACCTGTATTCTGCAGTTATCGACACAGTGACATGTATACTGCAGTAATGGACCCACTGACCTGTATACTGCAGTATTGGTCAGATGGACCCAGTGACCTGTAAGTGTCATTTATCTGACGTCATGAGTGCTTTTTTTTTTTACATACGGATGTTATAGATGTACCCTAGACGTCTCATTGCGTTTCACTCAGCAGGGGTAAAAGTTTGAAAACTCCAAAATACTGAAAATAGGGTGGTTCTCACTATAAGTGTTACTTTGGAGTACATTATATAAGAGAAATATTTTCAAAAATACTGAATTCAGTATTAATACTGAAAACTTTTACCCCCCGTTTGACCAAAAAACATGTGGATAATTTCAGACCGAACACCCCTACTCGTTTAAAATTAATATCATATATAATGATTGATGGCAAATTTAGATATGTATTAACATTAAGAAACATCTAGATTTAACAATATATGCACATCTTTCAACGCTTGTATGACGTCACTGTGACAGGCACCTATCATTCTCTCGCCTCGATATGTATATTGCGTCGGTAATTATGTAGTAATTTTTATTATGTATGCTTTTTTCGGGCTTGGGGAGGTGGGTATATGGCGTTCATTAAAAATAATATTCAACTTTCTCTTCCCCCACCCGTATTTTTTTTTTTTATTACATCTATTTTTTTATTTATTTTTTGTTAATATTCATCCCCCTTGTGATTGCCAGGGTAGAATACAACCACTAAATCCCACTAGAGGCACACCCCTTACGCCCCAACCCCATACATGTGATATCTCCCGCCAGGAGCTAATTTCTCCCGGGATTTCATGGAATTTCCCGGCCTCCCGGCGGGAGCTCCATTTCTCCCGGTATTTTCGGCCGAATTCCAAAATTTCGCTATTTGCGAATCCTTTTAGGTAATTGCTATGATTTATTGGATCAAGACCGAGTTTTCCGAATGATCTAGAAAATAAACACCAACAGTCTTTTATCTATATCTGTGAAAACATTGCCCCTGGGCAGTTAATTAAAAGGATAAGCATGTCAGCTAATTAGTTTATTGTGTGAAAATAATGATTGGACTGTTTGTTTATGACACGTGACGGCGATACCTGTAATGTCCAAGGGAGATTGATAGAAATGTACCGACTATACTCTGAGTAAGTGGGATGGTAATTAGTGAATTCAGCATCGATTGATATTTGGTGTATTAATTGGATTAAAATTATAATATAATTGAGGACAATTAAAGGACGAAGATTTCAACTTATTGATTGCAGTTTGTAATGATTAGAGAAGTGTTTTGTCTGTGTATAAAATGGGAATCATTTTCATTATGTGCTATGCTTTTCGCTTTGCTATGCTTAATTAAATGCTATGCTTAATTAAATGCTATACTTAATTATATGCTATGCTAACATGAGCTAAACAGTATTGTATGTATAAAATATCATGTTTTTATGCTAATTTACCCCCTTTATTAAGATTAATATCAGAAAAAAAAGCTACTGATACGCGTTAAAAATTCGAGAATAAAAACCTCCCTGGTTTTTGTCAAATCTCACTGGAAAAAAAGTCAAATCTCCCAGGTAACCCTCCTGCAAATATCACATGTATGCAACCCCACCACCACCACCTCCACCCCCACCCACTGTTCATTTTTAGCTTGACTATTCGAAGAATAAGAGAGCTTATGTAATCACCCCGGGGTCGGCGTCGGCGTCCCACATCAAGGTTTGCGTGTAAGCTGTGTTTACAAGTCTATATCTCTTACATTTCTTATCCTACCACAACCAAATTTGTTCATGGGCTTCCTTGTAGCATTATCTTAAGGGCTGCATAAGCAATTTTGGTTCCTGTAACCCATGGAACCCAAATTATGATAGCCCATAAAATGTGCCCCATTTCACATCAAATTTTGCGTGTAAGCTGTATTTACAAGTCCATATCTCTTACAATTCTTACCCTAGCACAACCAAATTTGGCCTTTAGCTTCCTTATAGCATTATCGTAAGGGCTGCTTAAGTAATTTTGGTTCCTGTAACCCCTGGGCTCCCATGGAACCCAAATTCTGATAGCCCTTAAAATATGTCTGTTTCACATCAAATTTTGCGTGCAAGCTGTGTTTACAGGTCTATATGTCTATATCTCTTACATTTTTTGTCCTAGCTGAACTATAATTTTGGAATTGGTTTCCTTATAGTATGTTGTAAAGGGTTGGATAAGTAATTTTGACTTCTGCAAATTCCGGGCTCCCATGGAACCCAAATTGTGATGGCCAATAAAATGTGCAATAAAGGCAGACCTAGGTTTGCATGTAAGCATGTATATATCTATAATTTTGGTTTGGGATTTGTTATAGCATTATGCATTTTATTACTTCACCCATATTGGGGCATGGGCTCCCTCCTCACCCACCCTCTACCCCCGCCCCCACTCCCCTCCTTTTTTTTTTTTTTTGCATATTTCTGTGCTGTTTTAGTCAATTCTTACACATATATGTTGCAACCCTCCCCGCCTCTCACCACATCACCCCGCCCCCTCCCGCCACCACCCCACCCCGCCCCAGACTTGAATTTTTTATATTTTTTTTTACATATTTCTGTGTTGCTTTTGTCTATTCTTACACATATATGTTGCAACCCTCCCCCCCCCCCCCCCTCCCCCTCCGCCTCTCACCCCACCCACCACTTGAAACTTTTTTTTTTTTAACATATTTCTGTGTTGCTTTTGTCAGTTCTTACACATATATGTTGCAACCCTCCCTGCCCCCACCATCCAACCCCCCGCCTCTCACAAAAACCCCCAACCCCGCCCCAGACTTGAAACTTTTTTTTTTTTAAACATATTTCTGTGTTGCTTTGTCAGTTCTTACACGTATATGTTGCAACCCTCCCCCCCCCCCCCCCCCCCCCCCCCCCCCCCTCACCCCATCCACCACGCCCCACACTTGAATTTTTTTTTTTACATATTTCTTTGTTGTTTTAGTCAATTCTTACACACATATGTTGCCCCCCCCCCCCCCCACCCAACCCCCAACGCACTCACGCCTCTCACCCCCACCCCGCGCCAGACTTAATTATTTTTTTATTTTTTTTTATATATTTCTTTGTTGTTTTAGTCAATTTGTACACATATATGTTGTCCCATCCCCCTCCCCCACCCCCCAACCCACTCCTGCCTCTCACCCTCGCTCCACACCACCCCCGCTCCACACCACATCCCCCCCACACACCCCCGACTTTATACTATTATATATTTTTTTTACATATTTCTGTGTTGCTTTTGTCAATTCTTACACATATATGTTGCAACCCCCCTCCCCCCATCCCTCTCACCCCCCCCCCCCCCCCCACACTTCGAACTTTTTTTTTTTTTTACATATTTCTTTGTTGTTTTAGTCAATTCTTACACACATATGTTGCCCTCTCCCCCCCCCCCCCCCACCCCAGCTCACTCCCGCCTCTATCCCTCACTCCCCCCCCCCCCCCCCCCCCCCCACCAAACCCCCACTTGAAAATCTTTTTTTTTTTTTTTTTTTTACATATTTCTGTGTTGTTTTAGTCATTTCTTACACATATATGTTGCAACCTTCCCTTACCACCCCCCCCCCCCCCCCCCCCCCGCCTCTCTCACCCCCTCCCTCCTCCCCCACCAAACCCCCACTTGAAAATCGTTTTTTTTTTTTTTTTTTTTACATATTTCTTTGTTGTTTTAGTCAATTCTTACACATATATGTTGCCCCCTCCCCCCACCCCCAACCCACTCCCGCCCACACCCCACCCCCACTTGATTTTTTTTTTTTTTTTACATATTTCTGTGTTGTTTTTGTCAATTTTTACACATATATGTTGCCCCCTCACCGCCCCCCCCCCCCACCTACCCCCGTCTCTCACCCCTACCCCCGTCTCTCCCCCCCCCACCCCCCCCCCCCCCCCACTAGATTTTTTTTTTTTTTTTTACCTATTTCTTTGTTGTTTTAGTCAATTCCACATATATGTTGCACCCTCCCCCCCGCCCCAACTCACTCCCGCGTTTATACCCCCGCCCCCCACCCCCGCGCCTCTCACCCCGCCCCACTTGATTTTTTTTTTTTACACATGTTGCCCTAACCACCCCACCCCACGCCTCTACCCCATCCCCACTCAAACTCGATTTTTTTCTTCTTCATATTTCTTTGTTGTTTTAGTCAATTCTTACACATGTTGCCCTCCCCACCCCACGCCTCTACCCCATCCCTACTCAAACTCGATTTTTTTTTCCTTCATATTTTTGTGTTGTTTTGGTGAATTATTACATAGCTTCTTACACATATATGTTGCCCTCACCACCCCCACCATGCACCCCCGTCTCTCTCCCACCCCCACCCCGCACCCCACTCAAAACTCGAATTGTTTAATTTTTTTATTTATTTTTTTTACATATTTCTGTGTAGTTTTGGTCAATTTTTACACATAGTTATGTTGTGCTCCCAACCCCACCCCACATTGTTGTAGCCTTGTTTTCTGATGGTATATACTAGCTATAAATTTATTATTCTCCGAAAAATCGAATAATCGAGCTGCGCTGTTCTCCGACAGCTCTTGTTTTAGCACGCTCCTACAAGGTCTTCATCATGACACCGCGTATACAAACGTGGAAAAGTGGCAATTTAAGAATTCTTCTTCCGACAATAATTTGCCACCTATCTCGTCATTCGTCTTTATGCATTAGTCTATCATTGTCATTGGTGGCTATCATGTTTACCTGAACTTATGGAAGATCCACATAACGATCCATAAACAAAAACTATTACCGCACATCTTATAAATGTTTTTCTAAACCGTTTCATTATCAATTTCATCTTTTCGTCAATACACGGAAACGGAAATAAAACCAAAAAATGAAGCTGGTTACCTGCTCCTCTTAAAAAGTTTAAAGGGAAGCCGACAATCGGCAGGGTTTTAAAAACGAAAGAAGGACATGCGCATGCGCGAACTTAACCAATAGTGAGCTCCAATTTATCGTTTTTCCGGGAAACAGTGATGACGTCCATTTGTCAAACGGCAAATGTGCGACAGTAAGATATTGTTGAAAAAGTAAGATAAACAACACTGATTAGACTACAAAGGTATGCAAATATAAATTTACGATTATTTTCAGGTGAAAGTTTTAATTGGGCGCCTTTAATTGTTATGTCGAAAGTGAAATGTTTGCAAACAAAATATCCACTTTCGTTTTCGATGTACAAAATACATCCGAAATAAATAAAATGAATACCATGCTGAAGAAACAAAAGTAGGCAGTGTTTTGACAGTCTATCATATGCCATCCAAATAAATGTTGTTTCTTTGTTGTTTCTTTAGTTCAGCAGCGGACTTTTCGATTTTCTTTTGATCTGAAAGAATAATGGGTGTCAATCCATAATTAATTCGTTGGCCTTCTCTCACCTTACCAACCCTTTTTACGTTTTTTGATATTTTATCTGGCTGTGTACGGTGAGAGCGATTACTATAGTTAAAATACAGGGATCTACTCTCCCGCGTGGGATCTTCTGTCCCGTGAGGAATCTCCTCTCCCATTACCTCATGAGAGAGGAGCAACCCTCTTGATTTTAAGTAAATATCTAAGAAAGTATGCATTGAATTAACATTTCAAGCATCTAAAGAATATATTTATTTATCTATCTGAACCAAAATGTCTCTTTTGTTTATCTTAATAAATTTGTAACGGTCAACCTTTTCAGATAAAACTTATTTCATATATACAAAATGTTTTTTGGATTAAAATTATAGTGTGAAATCGATAACAAATGATCATTCTTCACTTTAGGTAGGTTGTACATTTATAAAATTCAGTTTATCAGTTTAAATTGACTGTTTATATCTTGTGCAGGGAATCTGTTGAAAGTCCACAAATAAAAATGTCACTGATTATGATATGCACGTCTCGCCGTTCGCCAGGCCAGCCCAGCCCACTATGTAACTGAAACACAGTTTTACTCGTATTTGGCTTGACACCCATTATTCTTCCAGATCGCCTGCTGTCCCTTTAAAGTAGAATTTTGGAATTTAGTTGCATATTAGAGGGCAGGCGTGGTGCAGTCGGTAGCGTGGCGGATTTGTTAAAAATTCTTGATCGATAATCAGAATATTTAACCGACCGATGATCGATCATTAATCAATTAAACATGGCTGCTATGAAAGACAAGTTACAGTAAGCCTTTTTCAGACTATAATGAAGAAAATAATCACATTTCAAGTATGTTCTGGTAATAAAGGAACTGAATGAAACTGACCAACATATATTTTAATAAGTTGTGATACCCACTATACTATTACTTGTTGCAGGTCAGTCTACTTGCAAGTGTATTTTCTCTAAACTATTGATGATGGGGGAGCCTTTCAGAGCTGTAGATAATTTTTGACTGCAATGAGTTTTTACTCATCAGATTC